>PVJN01007646.1:0-68768 GCA_004026805.1 Lasiurus borealis
CGCGTAAGCCTCCGGGACGTATAACCCCCGTACCAGGTCAGCCCTGAGTGCAAGACGACCGGACTAGGCACCTAGTTATCAGTCTCTGTTTGCCAAAAAGGCCCTTGCTCACGTATCATAGGTCGGGATGTATAACCCCCATGCCAGGACAACGACCACTAAGACAAAGTGAGCTCAAGGTTTGCGAGAGACGTAACAAAGGAACCAGCCGGGTTTGTCACGCCCAACAGGGTGATTCGGAGTTCCGCTCAATCAGGCACGGTACCCTTAACTCTTCCCGGGCCGATGAGTCAGGCGCTTATTAGCGGACTAGAGAATATAGGAGGAATTGAGGGCAAAAGGGTCTCTTAGTTCAAATGAACGCAGTATCTGCCTGTAAAATCATCTGAAAAAATCGAAACCAAGATCATACTCACAGACGAGTTATCTGCAGAGATCAAAAGACGAGTCTTCACTCACGGCAGTCCTCTGCGACTCAGGAGACGAGCCTTCACTCACGGCAGTCCTCGGCGGCTCAGGAGGGGATCCGGCCGGAAGGGCATGCAGATGTTCTCCCGGGCGCCGACCCTTGCTGCCTCACATTGGGCGCCAGTTTTGCCCCTGCCTGCAGGGCAAGTCAACAGGAATGGCGGGACGACGCACCTAAGAGAATGAGAAACAGACAGGGACACGAAGAATGGAGGCAAGCCTCAAAATTTTTATTCTTGGTGGCTCTTCTTATATACGCTCAGAGAGGGGAAGGGGAAGGAAGAAGGGGTCGAGGAGGTATGTGGTCTAAGCGGATTGGCTAAGCTAGTTAACCAGGTGCTGGCTGCTGATTGCAGATGTGGCGGTTATGCTTTCCTGGTTGGGGGAGGCTTCAAGTATGCAGTTCTGGCCTTGGGGAGAATTCCACGACCCTTGCTGTATTTCCTGGCTCCTGACAATTTAGGGTTTCGGCTAGGGCTAGGTTTAGGGCTATATGTAGGGTTAGGGATAATTAGCCACAGCTGATATGACTTTAGGGTTAGAATTAAGAGCAGGACTGTGCTTAGGTTTAGGGAAAGACAAGGGTTAGTGTTTGGGCTAGGATAGGGTTAAGGTTAAGGTTAGAGTTAGGGCAAAGGGTAGGGTTAGGATTTGGGCTATGACTATGGCTAGGGTTAGGGTATGGATAGGGTTAGGTTTAGGGGTAAGTCTAGGGTTACTGTTAGGGTTAAGGCTAAAGCTAGGGCTAGTGTTAGCATTAAGGTTAGTGTTATGGTTAGGGGTAAGGCTAGTGTTAGGGATAAGGCTAGGGTTAGGGTTAGGTTTAGGCCTAAGTTTAGATTTAGGATTCGGGTTGGTGTTAGGGTTAGGGTTAGGTTTAGGATTAGGGTTAGGATTAGCACTAAGGTAGTGTTAGGTTAGGGTTAAGATTTGGGTTAGGGCTAAGGCTAGCTTTAGGGTTAGGGCTAGGGCTAGGTTTAGGGTTAGGTTTAGGGTTTAGGGTTAGGACAAAGGCTAGGGTTAGGTTTAGGGCTAGGATTAGGGTTAGGTTTAGGGCTAGGATTAGGGTTAGGGTTAGGGTTAGGGGTAGATCGAAAGCTAGGGTTATGTTTAGGGCTAGGATTAGGGCTAAGTCTAGGGTCAGAATTAGGTTTAAATTTAGGGCTAGGGTTAGGGTTAGGATTAGCACTAAGGTAGTGTTAGGTTAGGGCTAAGATTTGGGTTAGGGCTAAGGCAAGATTTAGTGTTAGGGCTAGGGCTAGGTTTAGGGTTAAGGATTGGGTTTAGTGTTAGGATAGAGGCTAGGGTTAGGGTTAGGGTTAGGGCTAGGGCTAGGGCTAGGATTAGGGTTATGGTTAGTGTTAGTGTTAGGGGTAGGTCGAAAGCTAGGGTTATGTTTAGGGCTAGGATTAGGGCTAAGTCTAGGGTCAGAATTAGGTTTAAATTTAGGGCTAGGGTTATGGTTAGGGTTAGAGTTATAATTACTGCTAAGGTAGGGTTAAGGTTAGGGCTAAGATTTGGGTTTGGGCTAAGGCTAGATTTAGGGTTTGGGCTAGGGCTAGGGCTAGGTTTAGGGTTAGAGGTAGGGTTAGGGATAATTAGCCACAGCTGATATGACTTTAGGGTTAGAATTAAGGGTAGAACTGTGGTTAGGTTGAGGGAAAGACAAGGGTTAGTGTTTAGGCTAGGATAGGGTTAGCGTTAAGGTTAGAGTTAGGGCTAAGGGTAGGGGTAGGATTTGGGCTATGGCTATGGCTAGGGTTAGGGTAGGGTTAGGGTTTGGGCAACCATTTGGTTTAGGGCTAGGGCTAGGTTTAGGGTTAGGGTTAGGGCTAAGGGTAGGGCTAGTGTTATGGTTAGGGCTAAGGCTAGGGTACTGGTTACGGCTAGGGCTAGGAGTAGTATTATTGTTAGGGTTAGGGTTAGCGATAGGGGTAAGGCAAGGATTAGGGTTAGTGTTAGGGATAAGGCTAGGGTTAGCATTAGCGTTATGCCTAAGGCTAGGTTTAGGGTTAGTGTTAGTGTTAGGGTTAGGGTTAGGGTTAGGATTAGCAATAATGTAGGGTTGGAGTTAGGGCTAGGGCTAAGGCTAGGATTAGGGTTAGGGTTAGCGCTAAGGTAGGGTAAGGTTTAGGGGTAGAGCTAGGGATAGGGTTAGGATTAGTGTGAGGATTAGGGCTAAGGCTAGGGTTAGGTTTAGGGCTAGAGTGAGGGCTATGGCTAGAGTTAGGGTTAGCTCTAAGGTAGTGTTAGGTTTAGGGCTATGGCTAGGTTTAGGGTTAGGGTTAGGGCTAGGGCGAAGGCTAGGTTTAAGGTTAGGTTAGGGCTAGTCTAGGGCTAGGGTTAGGGTTAGGGTTAGAGTTAGGGCTAGGGTTAGGGCTAGATTTAAGTTTAGGGTTAGGGCTAAGGCTAGGGCTAGGTTTTGGGTTAGTGTTAGGATTTAATGTTAGTATAAAGGCTAGTGTTAGGGTTAGGGATAGGGCTAGAGCGAGGATTACGTTAAGAGTTAGGGTTTAGTGTTAGGACTAATGCTAGAGTTAGGTTTAAGCTAAGGGTTTGGGCTAAGGCTAGGGTTAGGGCTAGGGCTAGGGTTAGGATTAGGGTTAGGGTTAGGGCTAAGGCTAGGGTTAACGTTAGGATTAGGGTTAAGGCTAGGGCTACGGCTAGGGTTAGGTTTAGGATTAGGGTTAAGGTTAGACTTAGGGTTAGGGCTAAGGCTAGGGTTAGGGTTAGGTTTAGGATTAGGGTTAGGGATAGGGTTAGGTCTGGGGTTAGCGTTATTGTTAGGGTTAGCATTAGGCTTAGGGTTAGGGTTAAGGCTAAAGCTAGGGTTAGGGTTATGGTTATGGTTATGGTTATGGTTATGGTTATGGTTATGGTTATGGTTATGGTTAGAATTATGGTTAGGGTTAAGGCTAAGGCTAGGGTTAGGTTTAGGCCTAGGGCTAGGGTACAAATAGGGTTAGGGTTAGGGTTTTTGTTAGGACTAATGCTAGGGTTAGGTTTATGGCTAAGGCTAGGGCTAGGATTAGGGTTAGGGTTAGTGTTAGGGTTAGGGCTAGGGCTACGGCTAGGTTTAGGTTTAGGGTTAGGGTTAGACTTAGTGTTAGGGCTAAGGATAGGGTTAGGGTTAGGGTTAGGGTTAGGGTTAGCGTTAGTGTTATGCCTAAGGCTATTGTTAGGGTTACTTTTAGGGTTAGGGCTAGGGCTAGATTTAGGGTTAGGATTAGGGTTAGGGTTAGGACTAAGGCTAGGGTTAGGGTTAGGTTTATGCAAATGTTTAGGCCAAAGAATAGGGTTAGGGTTAGGGTTAAGGCTAAGTGTAGTGTTAGGGTTAGTGTTAGGGATAGCATTAAGCCAAAGATTAGGGTTAGGTTTAGTGTTAGGGTTAGTTCTAAGGCTCGGTTTAGGGTTAGGTATAGGGCTAGGGTTAGGTTAGGATTAGACGTAGGGCTAGGGTTAATGTTAGGTTTAGGGTTAATTACCCACAGCTAATATGACTTTAGGGTTATAATTAAGGGCTGGACTGTGTTTAGGTTTAGGAAAGACAAGGGTTAGTGTTTTGGGCTAAGGTAGAGTTACGGTTAAGTTTAGAGATAGGTATAATATTAGGGTTAGGATTTGGGCTAGGGTTAGGTTTAGGTTTAGGGCTAGGGCTAGGGTTAGTGTTAGGTTTAGGGTTAGGGCTATGGATAGGGGTAGGATTAGGGTTAGGGTTACTGTTAGGCTTAGCATTAGTGTTTAGGGTTAGTGTTAGGGTTAGGACTAAGGCTAAGTTTAGGTTTAGGTCTAGGTTAGGGGTAGGGTTATGGTTAGGGCTAGGACTAAGTCTAAGTTTAGGGTTTGTGTTAGGGCTAGGGCTAGGCCTAGGGCTTGGTTTAGGGTTAGAGTTAAGGTTAGGTATAAGGTTAGAGTCAGGGTTAAGGTTGGGGCTAGGAATAGGTTTAGGTTTAGAGGTAGTTTTAGGATTAGGAATAATTACCCACAGCTGTTTTGTTTTAAGGGGTAGAATTAAGGGCAGGACTTTGGTTAGGTAGGTATAGATAAAGACAATATTTAGAGTTTGCGCTATATCTAGGTTTACAGTTCAGGTTAGGGCTAGGGTTAGGTTTAGGGCCAAAATCAAGTTATGTTTCAAAAATTTTCTTCCTAACGCCAACTCATTTGAACTGAATTATAGAGTATTATTGACACTTCTCTACACTAACCCTAATCCTAGCTTGAATCCTAACCCAAAACTGTCATATCACCAATATGTAATTAACTTGTTAAGGTAGCTGATTGCTATGTAACTCAAAGCTTAAAGTTTTAACAAATTTTCAAAAACACCAACTCCTTAGGCAAAATAAAGAATGTAACTGATGTCTACTTCTGTTATCAGATGTTTGAATTCAAATTCCCAGTGACTAAATCGTTTTTCTTACATATTACAGCTCTTTGAACATGTATTCCAAGATTCAGTCACCTTCCGCAATGTTTCCCTAGTCTTTCTTTGGGAATAGTGAACATTTCATTGAATTTGTCCAGTGATTCAACTCCTTCCTTCTGAATTTATCCTCTGTGTTCAGCAATTTCCCCATTGGGAGAGCTTTTTAAATGAATACTGTTACTCTTTTGAACACTAGCATACTGTCTTTTTAATTTCTGGTTTTGAATACTTTGAGTTGTACCAGCTCTATGAAAATCAAATTACGTTTCACCAATTTTCTTCCTAACACCAACACATTTGACCTGAATTATACAGTATTATAGACACTTCCCTACACTCACCCTACTCGTAGCTCTAAACATAACCCTAAACTGTCATATCAGCAGTATGTAATTAACTTGTTAAGGTAGTTGATTTCTATGTAACTAAAGATTTAAGGTTTTACCAAACTTTCCTATTCACCACCTCCTTCGTCAAAATAAAGAATCTAACTGATGTCTACCTTTGTTCTCAGATGTTTGAATTCAAATTCCCAAGGACTAAATCGTTTTCCTTACATATTACAGCTCTTTGTACATGTATTCCAATATTCAGGAACCTTCCTCAATGTTTCCCTAGTCTTACTTTGGGAATAGTGAACATTTCATTGAATTTGTACAGTGATTCGGCTCCTTCCTTCTGAATTTTACCTCTATGTTCAGCGATTTCCCTATTAGGAGAGCTTTTTAAATGAATACTGTTACTCTTTGGAACACTTGCATACTATCTTTTTAATTTCTGGTTGTGAATAGAGTTGTACCAGCTCTATGAAAATCACGTTATGTTTCACCAATTTTCTTCCTAAAATGCCAACTCATTTGAACTGAATTATAGAGTATTATAGTCACTTCTCTATACTAACACTAATCCTAGCTCTAAACCTAACCCTAAACTGTCATATCACCTATATGTAATTAACTTGTTAGGGTAGCTGATTGCTATGTAATTCAAAGCTTAAAGTTTTAACAAACTTTCAAAAACACCAACTCCTTAGGCAAAATAAAGAATGTAACTGATGTCTACTTCTGTTATCAGATGTTTGAATTCAAATTCCCAGTGACTAAATCGTTTTTCTTACATATTACAGCTCTTTGAACATGTATTCCAACATTCAGTCACCTTCCTCAATGTTTCACTAGTCTTTCTTTGGGAATAGCGAACATTTCATTGAATTTGTCCAGTGATTTAACTCCTTCCTTCTGAATTTATCCTCTGTGTTCAGCGATTTCCCCATTGGGAGAGCTTTTTAAATGAATACTGTTACTCTTTTGAACACTAGCATACTATCTTTTTAATTTCTGCTTGTGAATACTTTGAGTTGTACCAGCTCTATGAAAATCAAGTTATGTTTCACCAATTTTCTTTTTAACTCCAACTCATTTGAACTGAATTATACTGTATCATATTCACTTTTCTACACTCTTCCTAATACCAGCTAGAACACTATCGCTAAACTGTCATATCACCTGATTCTAATTAACTTAATGTTGCTGATTCATATGTAACTGAAGATTGAAGGTTTTACCGAACTTTCAAAATGGCCACTTCCTTAGACAAAATAATGTAACTCAGTTCTCACATGTTTGAATTCCCAATGACTGAATCGTTTACCACATAAATTACAGCTCTTTGAACATGTTTGCCAACATTCAGGCACCTTCCTCAATCTTTCCCTAGTCTGTCTTTGGAAATACTGAACATTTCATTGAATTTCTGCAGTGAATCAGCTGCTGCCTTCTGAACTTCACCTCTGTTTTCAGGGATTTGCCAATTAGGAGAATTTTTAATTGAATACTGTTACTCTATTGAATACTAGCATACTATCCTTTTAATTTCTACTGGTGAATACTTTGAGTTGTAGAAGCTCTATTAAAATCAAGTTAGGTTACACCAATTTTCTTCCTAAAACACCAAATCATTTGAAATGGATTAGAGAGTATCATACTCACTTCTGTACACTGTCCCTAATGCTAGGTATAACACTATCCCTAAACTGTCATATCACCTGAATCTAATTAACTGGTTAATGTAGCTGATTCCTATGTAACTGAAGATTGAAGGTTTTACCTAACTTTCAAAATCGCCAACTCCTTAGAAAAAATTATCAATTTAACACAAAGGTACCTCACTTTTCACATGTATGAATTCAAATTCCCAATGACTGAATTGTTTTCCTCACATACTACAGCTCTTTGAACATGTATTCCAACATTCAGGCACCTTCCTCGATGTTTAACTAGTCTTTCTTTGGAAATACTGAACATTTCATTGGATATGTCCTGAGATTCAGCTCCTTCCTTCTGAATTTAACTTCTGTGTTCAGCGATTTGCCTATTTAGAGAGCTTTTAAATGAATACTGTTATTCTTTTGAACACAAGCATACTGTCTTTAATTTCTCCCAGTTATGAATACTTTGAGTTTTACCAGCTCTATGAAAATGAAGTTATGTTTCATGAATTTTCTTCTTAAAACGCCAACTCATTTGAAATGTAATATAGAGTATGATAGACACTACTGTACACTAACCCTAATCCTAACTCTAAACCTAACCCAAACTGTCATTTCCCCTGTATGTAATTAAATTGTTAAGGTAGCTGATTCCTATGTAACTCAAAGTTTAAGGTTTTATCAAACTCCCCAAAACACCAAATCTTTAGACTAAATAATGAATGTAACTGATGTCTATCTCTGTTCTCAGATGTTGGAATTCAAATTCACAATGATGAAATCAATTTCCTTACATATTACAGCTCTTTGAACATGTATTCCAACATTCTGGCACCTTCTTCTATCTTTTTCTAGTCTTTCTTTGGGAATACTGAACATTTCATTGAACTTGTCCAGTGATTCAGCTCCTTCCTTCTGAATTTAAGTTCTGTGTTCAGCGATTTGCCTAGTAAGAGACATTTTTAAATGAATACTGCTACTCTATTGAGCACTAGCATATTATCTTTTTGATTTCGCCTAGTTTTGAATACTTTGACTTGTACCAGCTCTATTGAAATGAATTTATGTTTCACCAATTTTCTTCCTAAAACACCCACTCAGTTGAACTGATATATAGAGTATGATAGTCACTTCTCTACACTAACTTCAATCCTAGCTGTAAACCTAATCCTAAACTGTCATTTCCCCTGTATGTAATTAAGTTGTTAAGGTAGCTGATTCCTATGTAACTCAAAGTTTAAGGTTTTACCAAACTTTCAAAAACATCAACTCCTTAGACAAAATAATGAACGTAACTACAGCTCTTTGAATATGTATTCCAACTTTCAGTCACCTTCCTCAATGTTAAATAGTCTTTCTTAGGGAATACTGAACATTTCATTGGATTTTTCTAGTAATTTAGCTCCTTTCTTCTGAATTTAACTTTTGTGTTTATCGATTTGCTTGTTAAGATAGCCCTTTAAATGAATACTATTATTCTTTTGAACACAAGCACACTGTCTTAGCCCTAACCCTAACCCTAATCCTAACCCTAGCCTTAATCCTAAACCTAACCCTAGCATTAGTCTGAAAACTATACCCTAACCCTAAACCTAATCCTCGCCCTAGCCCTAGCTCTAAAACTAAACCTAACCTTAGCTTTAACCCTAACCCTAACCCTATCCTGGCCCAAACCTTAACCCTAACCCTATCCCTATCCCTAGACTTACCCTATTTCTAACCCTAACCCTAGCCTTAGCCTTAACCCTAAAGCTAACACTAACCTTACCGCTAATGCTAACCCTATGCCTAAACCTAACCCTATCAGTAGCCCTAAACCAACCCTAACCGTAGCCCTATCCCAGCCCTAGCCCTAACACTAACCCAGCCTTAGTTCTAAAGCTAACCCTAACCTTAACCTTAACATTAAACCTAATTCTAACCCTAGTCCTCACCCTAGCCCTAGCCCTAGGCTTTAACCTAAACCTAGCCTTAGGCCTAACCCTAACGCTTGCCATAACTCTAACCATAGCCTTATCTCTTATCCAAACCTTAACCCTAGCCTTATGCCTAACACTAACTGTAACCATAGCCTTAACCCTAACCCTAACACAAACACTATCCCTAGCCCTAACCCAAACCCTAGCCTTATGCTAACCATAACACTAGCCCTAACCCTAAACCTAAAACTAGCCCTAGCAATAACCTTAACCCTAACTCTGACCCTAGTCCTAGCGCTAGTCCTAGCCCTAAACATAACCGTAGCCTTCCCCTATCCCTAACACTAACCGTAACCCTAACCCTAACCCTGACCCGAACCCTAACTCTAAACCTAGCCCTAGCCCTAGGTCTAGCACTAACCCTATATGTAGCCTTAGCCCTAAACCAAATTTTAGCCCTAACTCCAACCCTACCTTAGCGCTAATCCTAAACCTAATCCTAAACCTAAACTATACCTAACACTAACCCTAACCCTAGCCTTACCCCTACCCCTAACCCTAACACTAACACTACTCTTAGCCCTATCCCGAACCCTTACCCTATCCTAAGCCCTAACCATAACACTAGCCCTAACCCTATATTAACCCTAACCCTAACCCTAGCCCTAGGCCTAGCCCTAAGCCTAAAGGTCGCCCTAACCCTAACCCTAGCCTAACTCTAGCCATAGCCATAGCCCAAATCCTAACCCTACATTACCATAACTCTGACCTTAACCCTAACCCTATACTACCCCAAAGAAATACCCTTGTCTTTCCCTAAACCTAACCACAGTCCTGCCCTTAATTCTAACCCTAAAGTCATATTAGCTTGGGGTAATTATCCCTAACTCTACCACTAGACCTAATCCTAGTCCTAGCCCTAGTCCTAACCCTAAACCTAGCCTTAGCCCTAACCCTAACCCTAACCTTAACCCTAACCCTAGCCCTAGCCCTAGCCTTACCCCTACTCCTAACCCTAACCCTAACCCTAGCCTTAGCTATAACCCTAACCCTAACCCTAACCCTAACCCTAGCCCTAGCCTTAAAAATATCCCTAGCATTAGTCAGAACCCCAAACCCTAAACCTAAACCTAATCCTCGCCCTAGCTCTAGCCCTAACCATAACCCTAGCCTTTGTGCTAAAATTAAACCCTAACCCTAACCCTAGCCTTAGCACAAACCCTAAACCTAAGCCTAACACTGGACCTAGCCCTACCCTATCCCTAACCCTAACCCTAGCCTTAGCCTTAACCCTAAACCTAACACTAAGCCTACCCCTAACCCTATCTCTAACCCTAAACCTAACCCTATCATTAGCCCTAACCCTAACCCTAACCCTAGCCCTAGCCCAGGCCTAGCCCTAACACTAACCCAGCCTTAGCCCGAAACCTAAACCTAACCTTAACCCTAACATTAAACCTAACTCGTACCATAGCCCTCATGCTAGCCCTACCATAGGCCTAACCCTAATGCTTGCCATAACTCTAACCCTAGCCTTATCCCTAATCCTAAACCTAACCCTAGCTTTATCCCTAACACTAAACCTAACCATAGCCTTAACCCTAACACTAACACTAACACTATCCCTAGCCCTAACCCGAACCCTAGCCTTAGCCTAACCATAACACTAGCCCTAACCCTAAACCTAAATCTAGCCCTAGCCCTGACCTTAACCCTAACTCTGACCCTAGTCCTAGCCCTAGTCCTAGCCCTAAACATACCCATAGCCTTTGCCTATCCCTAACACTAACCCTAACCCTAATCCTAGCCCTAGCGCTAGCCCTAACCCTAACCCTTGCCTTTGTCCTAACATTAAACCCTAAACCTAACCCTAAACCTAGCCCTAGCCCTAGCCCTAACCCTAAAGCTAGCCTTAGCCCTAACCCAAATCTTAGCCATAAGCCTAACCCTACTTTAGCGCTAATCCTAAACCTAATCCTAAGCCTAAACCTAAACCTAACACTAACCCTAACCCTAACCCCAGCCTTATCTCTAACACAAACCCTAACCCTAGCCTTACTCCTACCTCTACCCCTAACCCTAACCCTAACACTAACCCTAGCCCTAGCCCTAACCCGTACCCTAGTCTTAGCCGTAAACATAAAACAAGCCCTAACCCTATACCTAATCCTAGCCCTACCCTTAGCCCTAACCCTAACCCTAGCCCTAATCCTAACCCTAACCCTAACCCTAGTCCTAGCCCTAGCCCTAAACCTAGAGGTCACCCTAACCCAAACCCTAGCCTAACCCTAGCCATAGCCATAGCCCAAATCCTAACCCTAGGCTTAGCCCTAACTCTAAACTTAACCCTAACCCTATCCTAGCCCAAACACTAACCCTTGTCTTTCCCTAAACCTAACCACAGTGCTGCCCTTAATTCTAACCCTAAAGTCATATTAGCTGTGGGGAATTATCCCTAACTAAAGCACTAGACCTAAACCTAGCCCTAGCCCTAGCCCTAACCCTAAGCCTAGCCTTACTCCTAACCCTAACCCTAACGCTAACACTACCCCTAGCCCTAGGCCTAACCCTAAATCTAGTCTTAGGCCTAACCCTAACCCTAACACTAGCCTTATCCTTAACACTAACACTAACACTACCCTAAACCTAGCTATAGCCATAGCCCAAATCCTAACCCTAGCCTTTGCCCTAACTCTAACATTAACACTAACCCTACTAACCCTTTCCTTTCCCTAAACCTAACCACAATCCTGCCCTTAATTCAAAGCCTAAAGAAATATCAGGTGTGGGTAATTATCCCTAACCCTACTGCTAACCCTAAACCTAGCCTTGGGCCTAGCCCTAACCTCAACCTCGCCTTAGACCTAACCCTAACCCTAACCCTACCTCAGCGCTTACCCTAACCCTAACCCTAACCCTAAGCCCAACCCTAACCCTAATCCTAAACCTAGAACTATAGCTAGCACTAGTCCTAGCCATAACCCGAAACCTAGCCTTAGACCTAACCCTAACCCTCAACCTAACCCTAGCCCTAGCCCTAACTCTAACCCTAAACCTAACCCTAGCCCTAGCTTACACCTAACCCTACCACTAGCTTTAGTCCTAACCCTAACCCTAACCCTAACCCTAACCCTAACCCTAACCCTAAACCTAGCCCTAGCCATACCCTAACTCTAAGCCTAACCCTAACCCTAACCCTAACTCTAGCACTAGCCCTAAGCCTAACCTTAGCCCTAACACTAACCTTACCCTAACCCTAGCCATAGCCATAGTCCAATTCCTAACACTAGTCTAAGCCCCAGTCCTAGCCCTAAAACTAACCCTAGTCTTCTCCCTATCCCTAACATTAACCCTATCCCTAACCCTAACCCTACCCTAGCCGAAACACTAACCCTGTCTTTCCCTAAACCTAACCATAGTCCTGCCCTTAATTGTAACCCTAAAGTCATATCAGCTGTGCGTAATTATCCCTAACGCTAACCCTAGCCCTAAACCTAGCCCTAGCCCTAGCCCTAACCCTAAACCTACCCTTAGAACTAACCCTAACCTTAAACCTAAACCTAACCCTATTCTTGGGCCTAAACTTATCCCTAACCCAAGCCGTAACCATAACCACAATGGTAACCCTAACCCTAGCCATAATCCTAAACCTAAATCTGACTCTAGCCCTAGCCCTAGTTCTAGCCCTACACCAAACCCTAGCCTTCATCCTATCCCTAAACCTAAACCTATTCCTAACTCTAACCCTAACCTGAGCCTTAGACCTAACCCTAACCCTAAACCTAAACCTAGCACTAGCCCTAGCCCTAACCCTAACCCTAACCCTAGCCTTACCCTAACCCTAACCCTAACCATAATCCTAACAATCCCCTAACACTAACACTAACCCTAAACCTAGCCTTAGTACTAACCCTAAACCTAACCCTAAACCAAACCCTAGCCATGGTCCTAAACCTAACCCTAGAAATGGTCATAACACTAAACCCAAGTCGCAAACCTAATCCAAGCCCTAGCCCTAGCCCTAAACCTAAACCTAGCCTTTGTCCTAACATTACACCCTAACCCTAATCCCAAACCTAGCCCTAGCACTGGCCCTAAACCTAAATCTACCTTAGCCCTAACCCAAATCTTAGCCCTAAACCTAATCCTATCCCTAGCCTTAAACCTAACCCTAACCCTAAACCTAACCCTAACCCTAGCCCTGGCCCTAACCCTAACCCTAAACCTAGCCCTAGCCCTAGCCCTAACTTTAACCCTAAACCTAACTCTAGCCCTAGCCTACACCTAACCGTACCACTAGCCTTAGTCCTAACCCTAACCCTAACACTAACTCTAAACCTAGCCCTAGCCCTAACATAACTCTAACCCTAACCCTAGCGCTAGACTAGACATAAACCTAACCCTATTCCTAACCCTAACTCTAGCCCTAGCCCTAAACTTAAACCTATTCCCTAGCCTTAGTCCTAACACTAAACCTGACCCTAATCCTAAACCTAGCCTTACCCCTAACCCTAACCCTAACCCTAACAATAACACTAGCCCTAGGCATAAGCCTAACCCTAGCCTTAGGGATAACCCTACCCTAGCCCTAATCCTAACCCTATCCCTAGCCATAGCCCAAACCCTTGTCTTTCCTTATACCTAACTGCAGTCCTGCCCTTATTTCTACCCATAAAGGCAAAACAGCTGTGGGAAATTATCCCAAATCCTACAACAAGCCCAAAACCTAAACGTAACCTAGCCCCAACTTTAACCCTAACCCTATCCCTATCCTTCACCCTAACCCTAACCCTAACCATAACCATAACCCTAGCGCTAGCCCCATCCCTACCCCTAACCCTAACCCTAACCCTGGCCATTGGCCTAACCCTAACACTAAATGTAACCCTAGCTATAGCCCTAACCCTAACCCTAACCCTAGCCGTAGCCCTAGCCATAACCCTAAAGCTAATTTTACCCTTAACCCTAACCATAAACCAAACCCTAACCCTAAACGTAAACCTAAACCTATCTCTATACCTACCCTAACCCTAAACCTACTCCTTGCCATAGCTCTAGCCCTAGCCCTAACACTAACACTAGCCTTAGACCTAAACCTAAGCCTAACCATAACCCTAACCCAAACGTTAGCCCTAGCCCTAGGGTAACCCTAACCCTACATTAGCACTAACCTAACCCTAACCCTAACCCTAATCCTAGCCTTAGCCTTAACCCTAGCCCTCACACTAACCCTAGCCTTAGACCTAAACCTAACCCTAACCCTAACCCTAATGTTAGCCCTAGCCCTGGGGTAACCCTAAGCCTACGTGAGCCCTAATCCTAAACGTAAACCTAACCCTAAACCTAACTCTAACCCTAGCACTAAACCTAAATCTAGCCTTAGGCCTAACACTAACCCTAATACTAACCCTAACCCTAAATCTAGCCCTAGCCCTAGCACTAGACCTAGCCCTAGCCCTAACCTTAAGCCAATCCCTTACCCGAATACTACCCTAGCCCTAGCCCTAACCCTAATCTTAAACGTATCCCTAGCCCTAGCCCTAACTCTCACTCTAACCCTAACCCTAGCCTTAGCCTAGACCTAAACCTAAACCTAAACCTAAACCTAGCCTTTGCCCTAGCCTTAACCCTAATTCTAACCTTAACCCTAAACCCAACCCTAGCCTTGGCCCTATCCCTATCCCTAATTCGAACCCTAAGCCTTACCCTAACCCTAACCCTAATAGTAGCCTTAGCCCTAACCCTAACCAAAACCCTTGTCCTAACCCTAGCACTAGCCCTAGCCCTAGCCCTAACCCTAATCTTAAACCTAGCCCTAGCCCTAACTCTCACTCTAACCCTAACCCTAGCCATAGCCTAGACCTAAACCTAAACCTAGCCTTCGCCCTAGCCTTAACCATAATTCTAACCTTAACCCTAACCCTAAACTTAAACCTAGCCTTAGCCCTAACTCTAACAAAAACCCTTGTCCAAACCCTAGCTCTAACCCTAAACCTAATCTTAAACCTAGTCCTAGCCCTAGCCCTAACTCTAACCCGAACACTAGCCCTAGCCTAGTATTAACACTCACCCTATCCTTAGACCTAACACCAACCCTAAACCTAACCCTAACCCTAGCCTTACTTCTAACCCTAACCCTAACCCTACCTTAGTGCTAACCCTAAACCTAACCCTAGCTCTAACTCCAACCCTCACCCTAATCCTAACCCGAGAACTAGAGCTAGCCCTAGCCCTAGCCCTAATCCGAAACCCAGCATTAGACCTAAAGCTAACTCTAGTCTTAACCTTAGCACTAACCCTAACCCTAACCCTAATGCTAAACCTAATCCTAACCCTAGCCCTAAAACTAACCCTAGCATTAGTCCAAACCCTAAACCCTAAACCTAAACCTAATCCTCGCCCTAGCTCTAACCCTAACCCTAACCCTAGCCTTTGTCCTAAAATTAAACCCTAACCTTAACCCTATCCTTAGCACAAACCCTAAACCTACCTAAGCCTGGCCCTAGCCCTACCCTATTCCTAACTCAAACCCTAGCCTTAGCCTTAACCCTCAACCTAACACTAACCCTACCCCTAACCCTAACTCTAACCCTAAACCTAACCCTATCATTAGTCCTAATCCTAACCCTAAACCTAACTCTAGCCCTAGCCCAGGCCTAGCCCTAACACTAACCCACCTTAGCCTGAAACCTAACCCTAACCTTAACCCTAACATTAAACCTAACTCTTACCATAGCCCTCAAGCTAGCCCTACCCTAGGCCTAACACTAAACCTAGCCTTAGGCCTAACCCTAATGCTTGCCATAACTCTAACCCTAGCCTTATCCCTAATCCTAAACCTAACCCTAGCTTTATCCCTAACACTAAACCTAACCATAGCCTTAACACTAACCCTAACACTAACACTATCCCTAGCCCTAACCCGAACCCTAGCTTTAGCCTAACCATAAGACTAGTCCTTACCTTAAACCTAAATATAGCCCTAGCCCTAACCTTAACCCTAACTCTGACCCTAGCCCTAGCCTTAGCCCTACCCCTAACCCTAGCCTTTGTCCTAACACTAAACCCTAAACCTAACCCTAAACCTAGCCCTAGCCCTAGCCCTAACCCTAAAGCTAGCCTTAGCGCTAACCCAAATCTTAGCCCTAACCCTAACCCTACCTTAGCGCTAATCCTAAACCTAATCCTAAGCCTAAACCTAACCCTAACACTAACCCTAACCCTAACCCCAGCCTTTGTCCTAACACTAAACCCTAAACCTAACCCTAAACCTAGCCTTAGCCCTAGCCCTAACCCTAAAGCTAGCCTTAGCACTAACCCAAATCTTAGCCCTAACCCTAACCCTACCTTAGCGCTAATCCTAAACCTAATCCTAAACCTAAACCTAACCCTAACACTAACCCTAACCCTAACCCCAGCCTTATCTCTAACACAAACCCTAACCCTAGCCTTACTCCTACCTCTAACCCTAACCCTAACCTTAACACTACCCGTAGCCCTAGCCCTAACCCGTACCCTAGCCTTAGCACTAAACATAACATAAACCCTAACCGTATACCTAAACCTGGTCATACCCTTCGCCCTAACCCTAACCCTAGCCCTAACCCTAACCCTAACCCTAACCCTAACCCTAACCCTAGCCCTAGCCCTAAACCTAAAGGTCACCCTAACCCTAACCTTAGCCTAACCCTAGCCATAGCTATAGCCCAAATTCTAACCCTAGGCTTAGCCCTAACTCTGAACTTAACCCTAACCCTATCCTAGTCCAAACACTAACCCTTGTCTTTCCATAAACCTAACCACAGTGCTGCCCTTAATTCTAACCCTAAAGTCATATTAGCTGTGGGGAATTATCCCTAACTAAACCACTAGACCTAAACCTAGCCCTAGCCTTAACCCTAAACCTAGCCTTAAACCTAACCCAAACCCTGACCCTAAACCTAACCTTATTCTTAGGCCTAAACCTATCTGTAACACTAGCCCTCACCCTAACTCTAACGTTATCCTAACCTTAGCACTAACCCTAACCCTAACTCTGACTCTAGCCCTAGCCCTAGCCCTAGTCCTAGCCCTAAACCTAACCCTAGCATTAGTCCTAATACTAAACCCTAACCCTAACCCTTACCCCAGCTTTAGCCCTAACCCGAACCGAACCCTAATCCAAGCCCTAGCCCTAGCCCTAAACCTAACCCTAGTGTTTGTCCTAACAATAAACTCTAACCCAAACCCTAAACCTAGACCTAGCCCCAGAGCTAACCCTAAATATAGCCTTAGGCCTAACCTTAACCCTAACCCTAGCCTTATCCCTAACCCTAACCCTAACCCTAACTCTAACTCAAAGCCTACCCTAACCCTAGCCATAGCCATAGCCAGATCCTAATCCTAGCCTTACCCCTAACTCTAACCTTAACCCTAACCCTACTAACCCAAGCTTTCCCAAAACTTTACCACAGTCTTGCCCTTATTTCTAACCCTAAAGTCATATCAGCTGTGGGTAATTATCCCTAACCCTACTGCTAGGCCTAAACCTAGCCCTAGACCTAGCCCTAACCCTAAAACTCGCCTTAGTCCTAACCCTAACCCTTCCTTAGCACTTGCCCTAAACCTAACCCTAACCCTAACCCTAACCCCAACCCTAACCCTAATCCTAACCCTAGAACTACATTAGCACTAACCCTAGCCATAACCCGAAACCTAGCTTTAGACCTAAACCTAACCCTAGTCCTAGCCTTACCCCTAACCCTAACTCTAACCCTAATGCTAACAATAGCCCTAGCTTAGCCCTAACCCTAACCCTAAACCTAGCCTTACCCCTAACCCTAACGATAAGGCTAACACTAGCCCTAGCCCTAGGCCTAACCATAAACCTAGCCTTAGCCCTAACCATAACAATAGCCCTAATCCTAAACTTAGCCTTAGACCTAACCCTAACTCTAGCCCTAAAACTAAACCAATTCTGAGGCCTAACTCTGGCCCTAACGCTAACCCTAACCCCAATCCTAACCGTAGGCTTAATCCTAACCCTAAACTTGACCTTAGTCCTAGCCTTAGACCTAACCCTAACCCTAACACTAAACCTAGCCTTAGCCCTAGCCCTAGCCCTAACCTAAACCCTAGCCTTACCCCTAACTCTAACCCTAGCCCTAATCCTAACCCTATACCTAGCCATAGCCCAAAACCTAACCATTGTCTTTCCCTATAAATAACCGCAGTCCTGCCCTTATTTCTACCCCTAAAGGCAAAACAGCTGTGGGAAATTATCCCAAATCATACAATTAGCCCTAAACCTAAAACTATTCCTAACCCCAACTTTAAACCTAACCCTATCTCTTTCCTTAACCCTAACCCTAACCCTAACCCCAGCCCTAGCCCTAACCCTAACCCTGGGCATAGCCCTAACCCTAACCCTAATCCTAACTCTAGCTGTAGCCCTAACCCTAAACCTAACTCTAACCCTAACCCTAGCCCTAGCACTAGCCATAACTCAAAACCCAGCCTTAACCCTAACCATAAACCAAACAATAACCCTAACCCTAACCCTAAACCTATCTCTAGATCTAACCCTAACCCTAACCCTAAACCTAATCCTAGCCATAGCACTAGCCCTAGCCCTAACACTAACACTAGCCTTAGCCCTAAACCTAACCCTAACCCTAATGCAAACATTAGCCCTAGCCCTAGATGTAACCCTAACCTTACCTTGGCACTAATCCTAAACTTAAACCTAACCCTAAACCTAACTAAAACCCTAGCACTAAACCTAAATCTAGACTTAGGCCTAACACTAACACTAACACTAACCCTAACCCTTGCCCTAGCCCTATCCCTATCCCTAACCCTAACTCAAACCCGTACCCTAACCCTAGCCCTAGACCTAGCCCTAGCCCTAACCCTAACCTTAAACCTAGCGCTAGCACTCGCCCTAACTCTAAGCCTAATTCTAACCCTAGCAATAGCCTAGACGTAACCCTAACCCTAGCCTTTGCCCTAGCACTAACCCTAATTCTAACCCTAACCCTAAACCTTACTCTAACCCTAACTCTAATGCGAGCCCTAGCCCTAGCCATAACCCTAACCCTAGCCTTAGCCCTAACACTAACCCTAACCCTAATCCTATCCTTAGACCAAACCCTCACCCTGAACCTAGCCCTAGCCCTACCCTACCCCTAACACTAACCCTAACCCTAAACTTAATCTTATCAATAGCCCTAACCCTAACCCTAACCCTAGCCATAGCCCAGCCCAAGCCCTAACACTAACCCAGCCTTAGCCCTAAACCTAACCCTAACCTTAACCCTAACATTAAACCTAACTCTAACCCTAGCCCTCACCCTAGCCCTAACCCTAGGCCTAACCCCAAACCTCGCCTTAGACCTAACCATAACCCTAACCCTAACTTAGCGCTTACCCTAAGCCTAACCCTAATGCTAAGCCCAACCCTAACCCTAACCTAACCCTAGAACTATAGCTAGCACTAGCCCTAGCCATAACCCGAAACCTAACCTTAGATCTAATCCTAAACCTCAACCTGACCCTAGCCCTAGCATTAACTCTAACCCTAAACCTAACCCTAGCCCTAGCCCTAGCCCTAACCCTAAACCTAGCCTTTGTCCTAACATTATGCCCTAACCCTAATCCCAAACCTAGCCCTAGCCCTGACTCTAAACCTAAATATACCTTAGCCTTAACCCAAATCTTAGCCCTAAACCTAATCCTATCCCTAGCCTTAAACCTAACCCTAGCCCTAACCCTAACCCTAAACCTAGCCCTAGCCTACACCTAACCGTAACACTAGCCTTAGTCCTAACCCTAACCCTAACACTAAATCTAAACCTAGCCCTAGCCCTACCCTAACTCTAAACCTAACCCTAACCCTAGCCCTAGTCTAGACCTCACCCTAACCCTAGCCCTAACCCTAACTCTAGCCCTTGCCCTAAACCTAAACCTATTCCCTAGCCTTAGTCCTAACACTAAACCCGACTCTAATCCTAACCCTAAACCTAGCCTTACCCCTAACCCTAACCCTAATCCTAACCCTAACAATAACACTAGCCCAAGGCATAAGCCTAATTCTAGCCTTAGCCCTAACCCTACCCTAGCCCTAATCCTAACTCTATCCCTAGCCATAGCCCAAACCCTTGTCTTTCCTTATACCTAACTGCAGTCCTGCCCTTATTTCTACCCATAAAGGCAAAACAGCTGTGGGAAATTATTCCAAATCCTACAACAAGCCCAAAACCTAAACGTAACCTAGCCCCAACTTTAACCCTAACCCTATCCCTATCCTTCACCCTAACCCTAACCCTAACCATAACCCTAGCCCTAGCCCAACCCCTAGCCCTAACCCTAACCCTGGCCATAGGCCTAACCCTAACCCTAAACGTAACCCTAGCTATAGCCTTAACCCTAATCCTAACCCTGGCCCTAGCCCTAGCCATAATCCTAAACCTAACTTTACCCTTAACCCTAACCATAAACCAAACGCTAACCCTAAACCTAAACCTAAACCTAAACCTATCCCTAGACCTAACGCTAACCCTAAACCTACTCCTAGCCATAGCTCTAGCCCTAGCCCTAACACTAACCCTAGCCTTAGACCTAAACCTAAGCCTAACCCTAACCCTAACCAAACGTTAGCCCTGGCCCTAGGGTAACCCTAACCCTATGTTAGCGCTAATCCTAAACGTAAACTGAACCCTAACTCTAACCCTAATCCTAGCCGAAGCCCTAGCCCTAGCCCTCACACTTACTCTAGCCTTAGACCTAAACCTAACCCTAAACATAACCCTATCCCAAAGGTTAGCGCTAGCCCTAGGGGAAAGCCTAACCCTATGAGAGCGCTAATCCTAAACTTAAAAATAACCCCAAAACAAACTCTAATCCTAGTATTAAACCTAAATATAGCCTTAGTCCTAACACTAACCCTAACACTAACCCTATCCTTAGCCCTAGCCCTAGCCCTAGACTAGCCCTAGCCCTAACCTTAACCCAAACCATTACCCTAACCCTAACCATAGCCCTAGCGTAGACCTAACCCTAAACCTAGCCTTCGCCCTAGCCTTAACCCTAATTCTAACCCTAAACCTAAACCTAACCCTAGCGTTGGCCTTAGCACTAACCCTAACTCTAACCCTAACCCTAACCCTGACCCTAACCCTACCCCAACCCCAACCCTAATCCTAACACTAGAACGATAGCTAGCACTAGTCCTAGCCATAACCTGAAACCTAGCTTTAGACCTAATCCTAACCATAATCCTAGCTTTATCCCTAACCCTACCTCTAATCCTAACACTAGCCCTGGCCTTAGCAGTAAACCTAACCCTAAGCCTAGCCTTACTCCTAACCCTAACCCTAACGCTAACACTAGCCCTATCCCTAGGCCTAACCCTAAATCTAGTCTTAGGCCTAACCCTAACCCTAACACTAGCCTTGTCCCTAACACTAACGCTAACCCTACCCTAATCCTAGCCATAGCCATAGCCCAAATCCTAACCCTAGCCTTTGCCCTAACTCTAACATTAACACTAACCCTACTAACGCTTGTCTTTCCCTAAACCTAACCGCATTCCTGCCCTTAATTCTAACCCTAAAGTAATATCAGCTGTGGGTAATTATCCCTAACCCTACTGCTAGCCCTAAACCTAGCCTTAGGCCTAGCCTTAACCCTAAACCTCGCCTTAGACCTAACCATAACCCAAACCCTACCTTAGCGATTACCCTAACGTTAACGCTAACCCTAACCCTAAGCCCAACCCTAACCCTAATCCTAACCCTAGAACTATAGCTAGCACTAGTCCTAGCCATAACCCGAAACCTAGCCTTAGACCTAAGCCTAACCCTCAACCTAACCCTAGCCCTAGCCTACACCTATCCCTACCACTAGCTTTAGTCCTAACCCTAATCCTAAATCTAACTCTAAACCTAGCCCTAGCCATATCCTAACTCTAACCCTAACCCTAACCCTAACCCTAGCCCTAACCCTAACTCTAGCACTAGCCCTAAGCCTAACCTTAGCCCTAACCCTAACGTTTCCCTAACCCTAGCCATAGCCAAAGTCCAATTCCTAAACCTAGTCTTAGCACTAGTCCTAGCCCTAAAACTAACCCTAGCCTTCTCCCTATCCCTAACACTAACCCTATCCCTAAACCTAACCCTACCCTAGCCTTATCCCTAGCCCAAACCCTAATCCTAACCCTAACCCTAACCATAACCCTAGCCATAGCCCTAACTCTAACCCTAACCCTAACCCTAGCCCTATCCCTAACCCTAAACCTAACCCTAATCCTAACCCTAGACCTAGCCCTAGCCCTAACCGTAACTTTAAAAATAACCTTAGCCTAAACCCTAACCCTAAACCTAACCCTAATCCTAACCCTAGCCCTAGCCCTAAACCTAACCCTAGCATTAGTCCTAACACTAATCTCTAACTCTAAACATAATCCTTGCCCTAGCCCTAAACCTAGCCTTTGTCCTAACATTAAACCCTAACCCTAACCCCAAACTTAGCCCTAGCCCTAACCCTAAATCTAGCCTTAGCCCTAACACAAATCTTAGCCCTAAACTTATCCCTATCTCTAGCCCTAAACCTAACCCTATAAATAACCCTAAACCTAACCATAACCCTATCCTTAGCCCAAACCCTAACCCTAACCCTAGCCCCAGCCCTTGCCCTATTCATAACACTAACCCTAGCCTTAGCCTTAACTCTAATCCTAATCCTAACCCTAATACTAACCCTAACCCTAACCCTAACCTTTGCCCTAGCCCTAACCCTAGCCCTAATCCTACACCTAGCATTAGACCTAACCCTAACTCTATCCCTAAAATTAACCCAATTCTGAGCTCTAACCTTATCCCTAACAGTAGCCCTAAAGCTAACCCTACGCCTAACCCTAACCCTAATCTTAGCCCAAATCCCAACACTAAACCTGACCTTAGTCCTAGCCTTAGCCCTAAACCCAACACTAGCACTAGTCCTAACACTAAACCCTAACCCTAAACCTAGCCCAAATACTAAACCTTGTCTTCCCCTAAACCTAACAAGAGTCTGGCCCTTAATTCTAACCCCAAAGTCATATCAGCTGTGGATAATTATGCCTAAGGCTACCCCTACCCTTAAACGTAGCCCTAGCACAAGCCCTAACCCTAAACCTAGCCTTAGAAATAACCCTAACCCTAAACCTAAACCTAACCCAATTTTAGGCCTAACCTTATCCTGAACCCTAACCCTAATGCTAATCCTAACTTTATCCCTAACCCTAACCCTAGCCTTAGCCCTAACTCTAACCTTAACCCTAACCCTAGCCCTAGCCCTAGCCCTAACCATAACCCTAGCCGTAATCCTAAATCTGGCATTAGACCTAATCCTAACTCCAGCCCTAAAATTGACCGAATTGCGAGCCCTAACCCTATCCCTAACACTAGCCCTAATGCTAACCCTAACCCGAACCTGAACCCTAATCCTATCCTTAGCCCAAACACTAAACCTAACCATAGCCCTAGCCCTAACCTTATAAGTAACCATAAACCTAGACTTCTACCTAACCCTAACCCTAATCCTAGCCTTATCCTTAATCCTAACCCTAAACCTAACCCTAACCCTAGCCTTAGCCCAAACACTAACCCTAACTCTAACTCTAATCTTAACCCTAACCCTAGCCTTAGCCCTAACCATAACCCTAGCTGTAATCCTAAACCTAGCATTAGACCTAACCCTAACTCTAGCCCTAAAATTAACCCAATTCCGAGCCCTAACTCTATCCCAAACACTAGTACTAATGTAACCCTAAGCCTAAGCTTAACCCTAACCTTAGCCCTAATCCTAACCCTAAACCTAACCTTAGTCCTAGTCCTACCCCAAGACCCAATCCTAACCTTAGCCTTAGCCCTAAAGCTAACCCTAACCCTAGCCCTAGCCATAACCCTGACCCTAACCTTACCCTAACCTAGCCATAGCCATAGTTCAATTGCTAACCCTAGCCTTATCCTTAACCCTAACCCTAATACTAACCCTAACTCTAAATCTAACCCTAGCCCTAGCCCTAGCTCTAAACCTAACCCTATCTCTAATCCTAACAATGCCTTAGCATTCACCCTAAACTTAACACTAACCCTAAACCTAACACGAACCCTAAACCTAAACCTAAACCTATCCATACCTCTAACCCTAAGCCTAGCCCTAGCCCAACCATAGCCCTAACACTAACCCAGCCTTAGCCCTAAATGTAACCCTAACCTTAACCCTAACATTACACCTAACTCTAACCCTAGCCCTCATCCTAGCCCTAGCCTTAGGCCTAACCCTAAAGCTTGCCATAAATCTAACCCTAGCCTTATCCCTAACCCTAACACTAACACTAGCCCTAGCCCTAACCAGAACCCTAGGCTTAGCCTAACCATAACACTAGTCCTAACCCTAAATCTAATACTAGCCCTAGCCCTAACCCTAAAACTAATCCTAGCCTTAGCACTAACCATAACCTTAATCATAATCCTAAACCTAGAATTAGACCCAACCCAAACTCTAGCCCTAAAACTAACCCAATTCTGAGCCCTAACACTATCCCTAAGCCTAACCATAACCCTAACCCTAGCCCTAGCCCTAACCATAACCCTAGCCCTAATCCTGAACCTAGCATTAGACCCAACCATAACTCTAGCCCTAATATTAACCCAATTAAGAGCCCTAACACTATTTCTAACACTAGCTCTAATGCTAACCCTAAGCCTCACACTAACCCTAACTTTAGCCCTAATTCTAACCCTAAACCTGACCTTAGTCCTAGTCCAAGACCTAGCCTTAAGCCCAACCTTAGCCTTAGCTTTAACCCTAACCCTAACCCTAGCCCTAGCCCTAACCCTAACCTTATCCTAAACATAAACATAGCCATAGTCCACTTCCTAACCCTAGCCTTAGCCCTAGTCCTAGCCCTAACCATAACCCTAACCTTACCCCAACCCTAGTCATAGCCATAGTGCAATTCCTAACCCTAGTCTTAGCCCTAGTCCTAGGCCTAAACCTAACCCTAGCCTTCTCCCTCTCCCTAACCATAATCCTATCCCAAACCCTAACCCTACCCTAGCCCAAATACTAACCCTTGTCTTTACCTAAACCTAACTACAGTCCGGACCTTAATTCTAACCCTAACGTCATATTAGCTGTGGGCAATTATCCCTAAGGCTACCCCTAGCCATAAACCTAGCCCTACACTAGCCATAACCCTAAACCTAGCCTTAGAACTAACCCTAACCCCAAACGTAAACCTAAACCTACGCTTAGGCCTAATGTTATCCCTGAACAAAGCCCTAACCCTAACCCTAACGCTAATGTTAACCCTATTCCTAACTCTAACTCTGATCCGAGCTCTAGCCATAGTCATAGCCCTAAACCTAACTGTAGCCTTCAAACTATCCCTAACCCTAAGTTTATCCCTAACCCTAACCCTAATCCTAACCCTAACCCTAAACCTAAACCTAGCCATAGTCCTAGATCTAACCCTAACCCTTACCCTTATCCTAACCCCAAACCTGACCTTAGTCCTAGCCCTAGACCTAAACCTAACCTTAGCCTTAGCCCTAACCCTAAACCTAAACCTAACCCTAACCCTAGCCCTAGCCCTAACCTTAACCTTATCCTAAACATAAACATAGACATAGTCCACTTCCTAATCCTAGCCATAGCCCTAGTCCTAGCCCTAAACCTAACCCTAGCCTTCTCCCTATCCCTAACCCTAACCCTTTCCCAAACCCTAACCCTACCCTAGCCGAAATACTAACCCTTGTCTTTCCCTAAACCTAACCACAGTCGAGCCCTTAATTCTAACCCAAAAGTCATATCAGCTGTGGATAATTATCCCTAAGGCTACCCCTAGCCCTAAACCTTGCCCTAGCACAAGCCCTAGCCCTAAACCTAGCCTTAGAACTAACCCTAACCATAAACCTAAACCTAACCCAATTTTAGGCCTAACCTTATCCCCAATCCTAACCCTAATGCTAACCCTAACCCTATCACTAACCCTAACCCTAACTGTGACCCTAGCTCTAGCCCTAGTCCTAGCTCTAAACCTAAACCCAGCCTTGGCCCTATCTCTAACCCTAACCCTATCTCTAAACCTAAACCTAACCCTAGCCTTAGCCCTAGCCCTAGCCCTAACCCTAACCCTAACCCTAACCATAGCCCTAGCCCTAACCCTATCAGTAACCATAAACCTAGACTTCTACCTAACCCTAACCCTAACCCTAACCCTAATCCTAGCCTTATCCTTATCCCTAACCCTAACCCTAGCCTTAGCCCAAACACTAACCCTAACTCTAACCTTAACCCTAACCCTAGCCCTAGCGCTAACCATACCCTAGCCATAATCCTAAACCTAGCATTCGACCTAACCCTAACTCTAGCCCTAAAATTAACCCAATTCCGAGCCCTAACCCTATCCCTAACACTAGCCTAATGCTAATCCTAAGCCTAGCCTTAGCCCTAATCCTAACCCTAAACTTGACCTTAGTCCTAGTCCTACCCCAAGACCCAAACCTAACCTTAGTCTTAGCCCTAAATCTAACCCTAACCCTAGCCCTAGCCATAACCCCTAACCCTAACCTTACCCTAACCCTAGCCATAGCCATAGTGCAATTCCTAACCCTAGCCTTATCCTTAACCCTAACCCTAATCCTAACCCTAACTCTAAATCTAACCCTAGCCCTAGCCCTAGCCCTAAACCTAACCCTATCTCTAACCCTAACAATAGCCTTAGCATTCACCCTAAACCTAACACTAACCCTAACCCTAACACGAAACCTAAACCTAAACCTAAACCTATCCAAACCTCTAACCCTAAACCTAGCCCTAGCCCAACCGTAGCCCTAACACTAACCCAGCTTTAGCCCTAAATGTAACCCTAACCTTAACCCTAACATTACACCTAACTCTAATCCTAGCCCTAGCCCTAGGCCTAACCCTAAACCTAGCCTTAGGCCTAACCTTGAAGCTTGCCATAACTCTAACTCTAGCCTTATCCCTAACCCTAACACTAACACTAGCCCTAGCCCTAACCAGAACCCTAGGCTTAGCCTAACCATAACACTAGTCCTAACCCTAAATCTAAAACTAGCCCTAACCCTAACCCTAAAACTAATCCTAGCCTTAGCAGTAACCATAACCTTAGTCATAGTCCTAAACCTAGAATTAGACCTAACCCAAACTCTAGCCCTAAAACAAACCCAATTCCGAGCCCTAACACTATCCTAAAGCCTAACCTTAACCCTAACCCTAGCCCTAACCATAACCCTAGCCCTAATCCTAAACCTAGCATTAGACCCAACTCTAACTCTAGCCCTAATATTAACCCAATTAAGAGCCCTAACCCTATCCCTAACACTAGCCCTAATGCTAACCCTAAGCCTAACACTAACCCTAATTTTAGCCCTAATCCTAACCTTAAACCTGACCTTAGTCCTAGCCCTAGACCTAGCCCTAAACCTAACCTTAGCCTTAGCCCTAACCCTAACCCTAACCCTAGCCCTAGCCCTAACCCTAACTCTAACCTTACCCTAATCCTAGCCATAGCAATATGCAATTACTAACCCTAGTCTTAGCCCTAATCATAGGCCTAAAGCTAACCCTAGCCTTCTCCCTCTACCTAACCCTAATCCTATCCCAAACCCTAACCCTACCCTAGCCCAAATACTAACCCTTGTCTTTACCTAAACCTAACCACAGTCCGGTCCTTAATTCTAACCCTAAAGTCATATTAGCTATGGGTAATTATCCCTAAGGCTACCCCTAGCCATAAACCTAGTCCTACACTAGCCATAACCCTAAACCTAGCCTTAGAACTAACCCCAACCCCAAACCTAAACCTAAACCTACTCTTAGGCCTAACCTTATCCCTAAACCAAGCCCTAACCCTAACCCTAACGCCAACTCTAACCCTATCACTAACCCTAAATCTGATCCTAGCCCTAGCCCTAGTCATAGCCCTAAACCTAACTGTAGCCTTCGCCCTATCCCTAACCCTAACCCTATCCCTAACCCTAACCCTAACCCTAGCCTTAGCCCTAGCTCTAACCCTAACCCTAACCCTAATCCTAACCCTAACCCTAAACCTGGCCTTAGTCCTAGCCCTAGACCTTAACCTAACCCTAGCACTAGTCCTAACACTAAACCCTAACCCTAAACCTAGTCCTCGCTCTAGCCCTACCCCTAACCCTAACACTAGCCTTTGTCCTAATATTAAAGCCTAACCTTCACCCCAAACCTAGCTCTAGCCCTAGCCCTAACCCTAAATCTAGCCTTAGCCCTAACCTTAACCCAAATCTTAGCCCTAAACCTATCTTATCTCTATCTCTAACCCTAACCCTAACCTTATACCTAATCCTAACCATAACCATAACCCTATCCTTAACCCAAACCCTAACCCTAACCCTAACCCTAACCTTAGCCCCAGCCCTTGCCCTATCCATAACCCTAACCCTAGCCGTAGCCTTAAATCTAACCCTAATCCTAACCCTAATCCTAACCCTAATCCTCACCCTAACCCTAGCCCTAGCTCTAGTCCTAAATTTCACCCTATCCCTAACCCTAATTATAACCCAGCCCTAGCCCTAACTCTAACAATAACCCTAGCCCTAACCATAACCCTAGCCCTAATCCTAAACCTAGCATTAGACCTAACCCTAACTCTAACCCTAAAATTAACCCAATTCATACCCCTAAGCATATACCTAACACTAGCCCTAATGCTAACCCTAAGCCTAACCCTAAACCAAACATTAGCCCTAATCCTAAACCTAACCCTGACCTTAGTCCTAGCCCTAGCCCTAGCCCTAAACCTAACCTTAGTCCTAGCCCTAAGATGTACCCTGGAACAAAAATAGAGCTGACAAATGACAGATGGCTGACCTTTAAGAGGGAGGGCAAGTCATGTCAACATGATGAAACAGGAGATCAAACCCAGCCCTTCCTCAGAGAAAGGCCCTCAGCAGGGCATGCTGGGAGGTGGGCAATGCCCAGCTGGGGCTGAGACATGGGCAGTGGAAGTGTTACCTATTTTAACAATCTGAAATATATATAAAACTGGAGGCCCAATGCAAGAAAATTGTGCACTGGTAGGGTCTCTAGGCCTGGCCAGCAATCAGGAACGATATGTGGGACAACCAGTGGGGCAATTGGGAGGCTGCCGCTGGCACCAGAGTTGGCTGACCTGGCACCACCTACTTGCCAGCCCTGCCCTGTGCTGCTGCTACAGGTTGTCTCCCCCTGTGGGGCAACTGGTGGGGCAATCACAGGGTGGGCGGGGGTACCCCCTGGCACCTGCCTTGGCTGACCTGGGGCCTGTGGGCTGGAGGCAGCTCCTGCATTAAGCATCTGCCCTCTAGTGGTCAGTGCACATCATAGCAACTGTTCAGTTTATTTGCATATTAGGCTTTTATTATATAAGATGCATGTGCCTATTGAGATCATATGACACATAACTTTGTAGCTCACTTTTTTTCACTCAACCAGTTTAATATTCAACTAGTTTTCTTTTTTTTCTTTTTATTAATTTTTATTAATTTTTTATACATATCTCACCATTGCCCCCCTCCCTCCCAGGCATACCCCAACCCCCCAGTGTCTGTGATCATTGGTTATGCTTATATGCATGCATACAAGTCCTTTGATTGATCACTTATTTACTTCACCTAACTTCTGTGTTGGATTCAGCCTTCTGATACCATCCTTGCAAAACCGAAGAAGACTTTGTTGAGCTTGGGATGGGTGGAGTCTCAGGGCTTAAGGGACCGCCTTGCCTTCCAGTCAGCCCCGCCCTCCACGGCCTCTGAGTCTCACGTGACTGGGTAAACGCAGGAGCGGTCCTTGTGCCCGAGCGCCCGCAGTGCCTCTAGACCACTGCCCCTCCGGCTCCCCTGTGCACCAGGACCACACGAGACTAGGTCCCCAGGGTTTCATCCAAAACAGGGGCTTAGTGGAGTCAGAAGTGGCACAGTTGGGAGGGTCTGTCTCCCGCCCAGTTGCAAAAGCCAGCAGCACAATCAGCAATCTGTCCTGTGCGCAGTGCCGTGCGGGCCACCAGGCCTTTGATCTTTTGCGATTCCCCTAAATTTCCGTGCACTTCTCCCTTTTCACAGTCCAAACTCCCCCCTTATGAGTTTCAGCTGGATCTGGGGTTAGTGTCATAGGATAAGGGGTTCAATGCCTTTGAGAGTCTCCGTTTCTCTCCCACTAGAGAAAGCCAGCCAGGCACTCGGCACCCACTCTCTCCATGCGCCCATCTCCATACCTCAGCATTTTGCAGCTCCTCTGGGTCTCTGTGAGCCCCTCTCTTTCCCTCTAGTTGTAGAACTTCCACTCAGCCAGCTTTCCTGTGGTTCTGGATGATGTCTGTTCTGTCTTTTAGTTGTAGTTTTGAAATTGTTGTGCGAGGCAGCAGTGTAGGTGTTTACCTATGCCGCCATCTTGGATTCTCTAAACCAGTTTTCTATCAGAACATCTGTATCTACATAATTCTTTTTAACTAATGCACAATTAAGTTCACTAAATTAAAACTAGTCAACTAACTCCTTACTGCTATAGATTTTGTATCACTTAAGAAACAAGGCAGAAATCTACACCCTTGACATTAACTTTGTATACTTGGGAGTGTGTGGGTAGTTCTGAAGATAAATTCCTAGATATAGAAAAACAGGAGGCATGTTAAGAGGTGTAAAACTGATCCCCAAAATTATTCCCTTATCTTCCCACTGTGGAACTATGAGTTTCTTTCCTGGTATTGCAATATGTGGAAATTTTTAAAACTGTTATAAAAATGATTCCCTCATATCTCACTGATGTTTTACTTTGCTTTTCCCAGATAAATGACATTGAGCATCTTTTGTATACTTCTCATTTCTGCTGATGTCAATTTCCATACCTTGACCATTTTGCTTGGATTTTTATTTGTACTTTACACTGAACATGGGTGCCTTTTATGATGTACAAACAACGCTCTGCTTTTATATAAGTGGAAAAGAAGTACAATTCATGAGTTTTTCCAACATTTTATTATGAGTAATCCATATATATATGTGTGTGTGTGTGTGTGTGTGTGTGTATAAAAGGCTAATATGCAAATGTTCTCTTGGGAGTTCGATCGCTTGCTACTAAGTGTGCTGACCACCAGGGGGTGGCTTGGAATGAAGGCATGCCCCAGCCAGCACCCAGAAGGCTCCAATTGGCCCTGAATGCCAGCCAGGCCTAGGGATCCTACCTGTGCAAGAATTTTGTGCAGCAGGCCTCTAGTTTGAAATATAAAAGTTTGAATCATTGTACAGTGAGGATGCATATGCCCTAGGTTCTGCAGTTAATGTTATATATATGCTTGACTGCATAGCCCATCTATGCACCACTCTACCTACTCATCAACTTATTTTTTTTCTTACATTTCAGAGTAGATTGCAGCTATAAGTACAACTCCTCCAGTCTGTATATTGTTAGCTAGAATTCAATGTTGGTTTATGATTCTTTTTGTTTTTAGGTAGATTTACAGAAGCAAATGTATGCACCTATGTAACCCAAACTGCTATCAACATACAGAATGTTATCTCAGTCCTGAGAATTCCGATGGCCCTTTTCAGTCCACCCCGTGTCATCCTCCCAAGCAAACATGGTTCTGATTTCTTTGGTTTAGCTTATCCTAGAGCTTAATTTTAATGGAGTCATAAAGTACATACACTTTTGTATAAGAGTTTTTTCTGTTAGCACATTGCTTTTGAGTTTCATCCATGCTATTGTATGTTAGCTCATTCCCTTTTATTGTTGATTGATAAGCCATTGTATATATAAACCAGTCACTTCACCCATTTTCTTATTGCTGGATACTTCAGTTTACAGTGTTTGCTAAGAATATTTTTTTGAATAAGTGTATTCATTTCTTTTGGGTAAATACCTAGGAATGGAATGCTGGTTCAGAAAGGGTAGGATTATGTTTAGTTTTATCAGAAACCAAACACTTGTTTTCCAAAACAGGTGGATCATTATATCCTCACCAACAACGTCTGAAGGTGAATCCATATGCTTGCCAACATTTGGGTTGTCAGTCACCAACACAACACACAAGGACTTTAGCCCTTTCTGCAGATGTGCCATCGTGTTGCATTGTGCTTTTAATGTGTTCTTTCCTAATAACTGTGCTGATCACCTTTCGTGCATCTTGTTATGTGCTTACTTACCACTCACAAACACTGCCTGTCTCTTTGTCCAAGGAGCTGTCACACTGCAGGCACTGGCCACATCCAGCCTCGGCCTGATTTGGCAAGGCCCTTGAGCCAGCAATGGGTTTTACATTTCTAAAGGGTTGCTTTAAAAAACGCAACAAATTGTAGATAGCCTGCCTGTGGGAAACTTGTGGCTATCTTGTAGTAAGCGCCAGCCACATTAGCACTAACCTCGGGCTAGGTTTCTATTATTCCAAACCCTATGTCTTTCCCTATCTCCCTAAGCCAGGCGTTTAGCCTTAGGGCTAGGAATTTTCGCTAACTTCCTCATTCCTCCTTTTCCCCATAAATATCCCAATATACTGTTGAATAAACAAGACTTGATCAGAACTTTGTCTTGTCTCCATTCCTTGTGTCTCTTGTCCCTTTCATCCCCACTCCCCCTATAGGGTCCTCGTTGACTTAACTCGCTGGTCGGGACACCTGCCAAACCTAAAATATGTATAGAAAAAATTGTGCTGACCCTGCTATATATTGAAAGTGGGTCTCTTGTATATAGCATGTCGCTGGGTATTGCTTTTAATGTTATTTACTTAGTTAGCAGGGTAAACAATTTATCTCAAATGTGGGGGAAATCTGTGTCTTAGATTCTGGACAAAGGCACTAGTATCATTGGTTTCAATCACATATGTGGAGCTGATTTAACTTGAAATGGGTGAGGCATCACTACAGTCCTAGTGTGACCTACAGCTAAGCTTTGTCAGGGTGAACATAACAGGAGCCCTTTAAATTGGTCTTTGAACCTTCTGATGTTTCCTCAGTATTCCCAGTGCCACTTGGGACCTAGAAAATATATGGGTCAATACATGTGCCCTGCACAACAATCTGTTTGGAAAGGAAGTCCATGACTGGAATTAACTTTTCTGTTCATGGGTGGAGAAAACACAAACCATATCTTCGCTGAGGCAAGGATCCCCTTGGGTGGCCCCTCTGGTTCCCTTTTGCATCTACAGTGGATAGTACATGCTGATCTAAGTGAGCACAGAACCCTGTCTCCTTCATACAGGGACTCTATGGCGAGTGCAGCTTGGTTGTTACCTGGTGAAGCCAGATATGATGTCCTTCAGGAGGGCAAGGGGAGAAGTGAGTTCTCAGAGTTGGGTTAAGGAGGCCCCTCACTGGCTTATTGGTTACTTTGGAGAGAACATTTTCCGTGGGGGAAACTGCTGCTTGATGTACTGACGGTATACCATCCTGCTTCCTGCCCCGAAAATGCTCTTAAATATGAGCCAGCCTATTCATGGGCACCAAGATTAATGTGGAAAAAGTTGGAACTGCAGTGGGGTGCTGATTTTTAAAAATATACCCCAATAATCTCTGCCTTTTTGTAGGAGTTTTTAGTCCATTAACATTGGATGTAATTATTGATATGGTTGATTCTATGTCTACAATTTTATAATTTGATTTCTGTTTGTCCCCTCTGTTTTTCTTTCTTTATTCCTCTATTCATGCTTTTTTATTTCATTATTTACATAGTTTAGAATACCACTTATTGGTTTTTAGTTATATATTATTTTTAGTGATCATAATATACCCACTTAAAATTTTGCTAATTACTTAGAATTAATATTGGGCCAGTTGATACAAAATGTAGAAACCATGTCAATGAAAAAGTCTATTTAATACCCATTGTCTTTTATGCTATCTTTATACGTATGGTGTAAATGCTATGTATTTGCTTTAAAATGTCATATATATATTTTAAAGGAATTAAAGTAGGAAAGTCTTTTAATTTAATAAATATTTACCATTTCTGATCCTCTCCCATCCTTCCTGAGGATCTGAGTGTCATTTCCCTTCAGCTTGTAGAAATTCCTTTAGCATTTGTTGCAGTAGAGATCTGCTGGCCACAGATTCTTAGTTTTATTTACCTGAAACTTTTATTTTTATATTTGAAGGATATTTTTGATGGTTATAGAATTCTGTGTGGGTGAGTGTTTTCTTTTGATGCTTTAAAAATGCTGTTCTATTGTCTTCTGATGAAAAGTCCACCTGTTATTAAAAACATTCCATTGCATGTTGTTTTTATCACTGCTTTCAAGATTTTCTCTTAAACTCTGGTTTTGAAGAGTTTGATTCTGAAGTATGGCTTACTTTGTATTTATTCTGCTTAGGTTTGCCTAGATCGAGGGAGTAGGAGTGGGGGGAATCCAGCCCATGGAAGATCATCTGGTCTGGTCTTGCCAAGGCATTGTGGTGGGTTACTTAAATGTTTGACCAAATAGAGCAGGTTCATTTTTAAGTTGGTAACTATGTATGGCCTTCGAATGAAGTTATAAATATCCAAATGGCCCTCGGCAGAAAAAAGGTTCCCCACCCCTGGCCTAGATGGAAATACAGTGATTATAGCTTTTATGTGTGTGTGGGGGGGGGGCTGAGGAGGAGGGGGAGGTGAGATGTCAGAGTTGGTTGGAATGTAGCATGTGGAAGCAAACCTGTTTTAAATGCATTTTATTTTTATGACAACCAATTCTTTAGTTGGGCATGTATTACGTGCAAGAAATGGAACTAAGCATAAATAGAACAGAAAATAGTCACTCCATGTCTCCAACAAAAAGCACCTATCAGTCATCTCAATTGGCTAGTGCAGAAGTATGAGCAAGGTGCAGGGCAGAAGGCCACACCATTTTGTTGCTACTTTGATCAGAGTATCGGCTTCACTCAAGATGGAAGAATAAGAAAGGAATGTGCCCTGAAGTTTAGAGATCCTGTGGCCCCCCCTGGGCAACCTTTTGTGGGAAGCCAGTGAGCCTGGGGCCTAAGGGCAAAATTCCCAGGAGTCCTGGTGGGCTTGTGAGCAGGCTGGAGTCTGGGTGCTGAACAACACCTGGAGGCGGCGGCCACCTGGAGTGAGATGCTCAGATGGCAACGCTGTTGGGAATTCGGTCTGGAGACAAATAGTAATAGGGCAGCTTTTTGTTCTTGTTGCGTTCAGCGATCACGCTGACGATGGCATCGAGATTCTTGCGGAATCGGGTCATGGCCTCCTTTATGGGTTTCTCAATGAAATGCTCCTCCGGGTACATTCCCAGGAACAGCTGAGAGTCCGGACGGACAGACAGACAGACAGATTACACTGCAATGCAGCAATACTAATTGACAGACCTTGTCCCACGCATGGACAGCATCCCTTGGGAGTCATCCTCTGCCCGCTGAGGAGAATGCTGAGACTGCAAATGCTATCTCTCACTGGCCTTCCCTGAGGAAGCTCTGGGGAGGGGGTGGGGTTAGACAGAAGGCAGACATCACTGCCCTGCTCCGGGGTGGCTATTAAGACATGTGTTGGTGCAGGTATGTGTGGAGGCTGTTGCTCTCAGGACGGCTGAGAGTCCCACCTGCCTGTGCTGCCCAGCACCCTATCTGCCTGTCTTGGCTCCAGGCTGCAGGAGCAGAGGGCCCAGCACTGCCAATGGTGTGCTCAACTGCACACAGACACAGATGAGATCTGGACATATTAAAAACCATGATTGGACTGTGAAAGCTAGAAAATGTCGTGTTCAGGGCTGGCAAGGGTGAGAGAAGCATCTCAGGTGGTTGATGGGATTTTGGATTTAGTCTGTGGAGGGCAGCTCAGTCTCAACATTCTTTGACCAAGGAGTTCCCCTACTAGGAGTGTCTCCTCTGATCCCATTGAACACGTGTAAAGACATGTATCCATAGACATTAGCAAGGGACCAACACAAGGCAAATGCCCTGAAGTCTGGGCCTGGCAGTCAACCTGTGCAGCACCCAGGGGGGTCTACTGAGGACCCCCCTCTCCCTGCCCAGTTTTGGGTCTAGGTTAAGTGAGGAGTATATGCATGGACATGTCAGGGACACCCAGGAAACTTAATTGTTGCTTCTGGGCAGGAGAAACCCACACAAGAGAGCTTTGTCTGAAGCTAGGGCGGGGGTGGGAGGATGGCTTTGCAGGGAAGGTCACCAGTGGCACAGAGTCCTCCAGGCTGTCTGCTTAGCCACCCAGCTCCCTCATGCCTCAGGCCTGAGGACCTCATGAGCCACTTCCACCTGGAAGGTGAAGATCCAGAAGGGCAGGGAGCCACCCTGAGGCTGAGTCACAAAGCCATGCAGTTGAGGAGTCGGTGCACCCAGGGCAACCTGCCCTCCAGGAGGGGCACACAGCCTCACCTCATTTTCCTGGAACTGGCTCAGCGCCCACACGGCACCCAGGTGCCAGCAGGAGCGGCCTCGGTCTGGCAGTGTGTCCACAATCTGCTCAATGGTGACCACCCCCTTTGCCGTGGGTGGTGGGGCCCGCATGGTTGGGGGGGCATTGGGGATCCAGGAACACCAGTCGTACTAAAGGGAGAGCCACAGACAGGCAATGAAGCTGCTGCCACCCATGTTTCCCGTCTCCCACCTGTGCACACACCCATTCCAACAGGGCCTGGCAGCCAGACTGCAGCCAGACTGCTGCTGTGCCCGGTGGGGCCCTCCGCCAAGCAGGCAGAACCCTAAATGGGAACACCAATTCAGCCTGAGGCCACCTGAGTTCCACCTGGCTTCCTCTAGCTGACTGGCTGCTGGCTGGTTTAGAGACTGCAGTTCAGTAGCAGTCAAGGTCAAAGTGACCTTGGCAATTTCCCTCCCAGAGGGCTGGCCCTGCCCTTGCACACCTGGCCGAAGTTCACTGCTGCATGCTGGGCGGAGGCCGTGAAGATCACCACCGTCAGGTACTCGGACAGCTTCTCCCTAGTCTTGATGGACTTGGGGAAACCTGAGGCAGAGCCACGAGCCCACTAAGACCCCACCTCCCAGGAGGGACACCCAGCCAGCAGGCAACACCCACCGGTCCCCCACTCCCCCATCCTTCCCTGGGGTTCCCCACACGAGGGCTGGAGTGACCGGCTTGTCTAGTGTCCTGATGTTTCTGACCCAGGCTATCAGGGTCACAGAAAGCCCCTGAAGTGTCCCCATGAGGCATTCTGGGATCTTGGGGACTGTGACCTCAGTACCAGATACTAAGGTGAATGTCATGGCCAGTGTTGCCCAAGGGACATGTGGAGGTTCAGGGAGGAGCAGGGAGGAGGACTGGGTAGAGCTAGGAGAGTCCCTACCTGAGGCCTTCCTGCCCCGCATGCCGTACATGTACACGTCTTTCACAAAAGCCTGCAGCTCCTGGTCCTCTGCCACCACCTGATCACTCTCGTAGTAGATGCTCACCACATTGGCCGTGAACCTGGCTCAGGGGAAGGGGCCCAGCTAGGAGGCTGCAGAGCTGGCCCAGGCCCCATGGCAGGACCCCATCAGTGACCCAGCCACTTACACCTCTCTGCCCAGGACATTAGGGTCACCCAACTCCTGCATACCCCTCTTCCTCCATTAGTGCCCTGACAGTAAAGCCAGTCCCTGGTCCCTGAGTTAGTGTGCAGGCCCTGGCTAGGTCCATCCTGCCCATGTGCACTCCTCCTCCAGGCCCCCTCTCCTCCAGGAACCCCTTCCTCCTCCAAGGCCCCCTCAACTCCTCCAGACCCCCCTCCTCCTCCAAGACTCCCCTCCAGCCACACAGAGTGGCCCCACAGCCCAGCATGCACTCACGCCCTGATGGCTTCCCACACCAGGAGCCCATCGTCCCGGTAAAAGTAGTAGGGAATGTCCTCCGTGCTGTCCATGCCCCTGGCCTTGATGGCCTCAGGAAAGCACAGGGAGCTGTAGGTCAGCTCCTGCATGGCCTTCTGTACCATCTGCACGTGCCCACCACCGCCTGTGGCATTGGCCTTGAGCGGGAGGAAGAGAGAGTGCTATGAGTCGAAGCCAGCAACCCCTCTCCAGCTTCTGGCCCCACCAAGAGTAACTGTGCTCAGCGGAGCAGTGGCCAGGCAAGCAGAGGCCAAAGCCACGGCCTGTGAGACTGGGTGGAAGATATGTTTAACTCAGAGAAGACAGGGCAGCCAGTGAAGAAGCTGCGGGAAGGAGCCTCTTAGTGGAAGGGGTTGATGGACAGATGTGTGGGGAGCCTGGGGCAGCTTCAGAAGGAGGGGTCGGCTCCCACTTCAAGGGACAGCTGGTGGATGAGGACACAGGCTTCCCAGAGTCCAAGGAGTACTCTCAGTGACCAATCTGTGGCTGAGAGAAAGGGGCAGAAACCAGCCCCCAGGATCTGCACAAGATGTGGATGGCTGTGCTGTGCTCAGGGAAGAGAGGGAGAGGCCTTCCAGGAGGGATCGCTCTCCTCCCAGTGGCTGAGATGGAGGCACACGTGTTCTCAGGCATGCACACATTTGCATACACACACACACACACACACACACACACACGTGCACTCACACCAACACACAGACACATACACACAGGGCTGAGCAGAGGGTCACAGAATCTCCCAAGGAGGGTTTGGGTGCTGGGTGCCAGACATGGGTCCCCAGGGGTGGTTTGACCCAAGTGGGACTGATCAGAGTTGTCCCTGTGCCATGTGGTCACTGTGTGGAAGCATGAATTTAGAGCTCACAGTGATGGTCCCGGCCCCTGCCACAGGCAGCCCTTGGGGGAGTGAGGCCAAACACAGCTGGAAGAGGTGGGGAGTGGAGCCAGTATGCTTGGGCCTGGGGACTCTGAGCCCCTGTCCGTTTCAATCGGAGGCTCCCGCACCCCTACATGTCCAGGTATATGAGGCAGTACCTTTTTTTTTTCAGCTTCTGCTGGTTTGACTTGGATTTTGTCTTTTGCAAACCAAACAGTGGCTCAACCTTAGGAACCAGCTGGTGGCTCACTAATGGGAGGTGGGAAGGAGGGAGGTCAAGGGTGAGGCTGCTGTCGAGGGAGAGGGAGGAGAGAATCTGCGCTTGGTAAGGCCATAAGAGGTGTAGGTGTGGGGTCAAAACAGAGTGAGGTGATGTCTGGGAGAATGTAAGGAACCAAAAGGGACCAAGACACCACAGGGGAGGAAAATGGGCTGGGAGCACTGATGGCCAGGAAGGATAGAGGGTGGGAGAGGGATGTAAGTCCCTAGTGCCTAAGAGGAGAGGAGTGGGTGCTGGAAGGCAGGGTCTGTACCCACTTGCCAGAGATTGGGAGGGGAGGATAAAGAGGGACAGGAAGACACATGGGAGGAAGACCTGGTGGTGCACTCAGAAAGGGAGAGTTCACCCAGCTAGCTGGAAGGAGCTGAGACTGGCACAGAACCCGCTTTCTGCTCCACCCTCCACCCCTGTGGGGCCTATGGGCCTGCCTCCTGTGTGGGTTTGAAAAGTGACTTACCACCAGCCTGGGGTCTGTCCTGTGTGGGGTGGGAGGGAAGCACCTACCTTGTCAAAGAGGCCGTACTCGCAGATGAGCTGCTCCCGGGCCTTGGTGTTGATGGCGATGGTGAACCGCACATGTGCCACCAGGAGCTGGCGGGGGAGCAGAAGTATCATAGGAGGTTGAGCAGGGCCCCTGGCCAGGCATGCACCCCTCTAGAGCCCCCAGGGAACCTCAGCATCCCCATCCAATCCACTATGAAGGGTGGCAGAAGGGGTCGGGAAGGAAGTGCAGTGGGCACCCTGACCTTCACCACTGAGGAGCAGTGGCTGCCTGATGTAGCAGTGATGCTCAGTGATGGGAATAATGATGAAGGTGATGCTCAGTGACGGGGATAATGATGAAGGTGATGCTCAGTGATGGGGATAATGATGAAGGTGATGCTCAGTGACGGGGATAATGATGAAGGTGATGCTCAGTGATGGAGATAATGATGGATGTGGTCCTGAATGATGGGGATTATGATGAAGGTCATGCTCAGGATGGGGATAATGATGAAGGTGGTATTCAGTGATGAAGGTACAAATGGCCAATGCATGTGTGGAACTTTTCTCCATGTCAGGCTCTAAATATGTTAACTACACTTAGTAGCCTGATTATTATGATTTCTGAATGCATAATAATCTGGCCACTCAGTGTGTGTGTGTGTGTGTGTGTTAGAGGCCTGGTGCATGAATTTGTACATGGGTGGGATCCGGTCTGCCAGGCCAGGGGGAGGGGACAAGGGCAGTTGGCTGGCCTGCCTGCTAGTCGAACTCCTAGTCAAGGGAACAATTTGCACATTAGCCTTTTATTATATAAGATATATACTGGGTGGCCAGATTATTATGCATTCAGAGATTATGATAATCTGGCCAACTCAGTATATTTTAATGTGGACAATGAACCTATAAGGCAGTGCACTATTTGATCTCTGTTATACAGATGGGGAAACCGAGGCACGTGGGAATATTCTTAGCCTGCAACCAATTTAACAGTCAGTGCTGACAAGGACAGAGGGGCAGTGGTGGGGCTCAGACTAGGGTCATGCTGATCTCATTTGCTTCTTCAAATGTGGCCTCAGTGCTGGGCCATCAGGGTGTCAGGCCTCAAGCACGTGTCCTCAGAGACCAGCACGTGCTCAGCACACATTACTGCTCCCAGAACACCTCTCTAGGATCCCTGTCTGCTGGCCTCCAAGAGAGGCCTGCGGGGAAGTCAGTGCCTCTCTCTCCTTCCTGTCCATCCACATCCAGAAACTCCCCCTTTGCCCACCCCACATAAGGCAGTAGCTTACTATACCTTAAAAATGGGGTGCACAGCGGGCAGCTGGCGGTACATGGCAATGCCAAACACTTCAGACATCAGGTGTGTGCGCAGGAGGTGGGTGATGGTCTGGTGTATGTGGAAATCACTAGAGCGCACCCAGATTTTGGCTAGAAGCCAGTCATATTTTGCATCCGAAGGAAAGAAAATGGGGTTTTCATCTCCTGGAACTTGGTTGAGCTGGTGCATAGAAAAAAGAGAAAATATGCTTAATCTTTCATTCCAAACCGTAGCTCCCAGAAAGCCTGGCTGCTCAGGAAATTCCAGAGGAATCTGGTTCCTTTATTTAATTAAATCTTTATTGTTGAAAATATTCCATATTCCTTTTTATTCCCCATTGACCCCTTCTAGCTCGCTCCCTGTCCCCCTCTCCACCGGGCCTTCATCACCCTATTGTCTGTGTCAATGAGTTTTGCATACAGTATATGCATACACGTTCTTTGGTTGATCTCTTCCCACCCCACCCCACCCCCCACCTTCCCTCTGAGATTCCACAATCTGTTCTACACTTCTATATCTCTGGGTCTATTTTATTTATCAGTTTATTTTGTTCATTAGATTCTACATATGAGCGAGATCATGTGATACTTGTCTTTCTTTGACTGGCTTATTTCCCTTAGCATAACAGTCCCCAGGTCCCTCCATGCTGTCTCAAAGCGTAAGAGATCCTTCTTTATTGCTGCCTAGTATTCTATGGTGTAAATGTACCACAGCTTTTTATCCACTCATCTGCTGGTGGGCACTTGGACTGTTTCCAGTTCTTAGCTATTGTAAATTGTGCTGCTATGAACAGGATACATTCTTTCTGATTAGATTTCTTAAATAGGGACTTTTGAATTCTGGGAGGATCTTGGGGGAGAGCAGGTGGCTCAGGGGGCTTTGCTTCCCATCCCAGCTACATCCCTTACTACTTGAGGAACCCTAAACCCCAATACCACCATCTGGAATAAGGGGACAGTATCTGCTCAACTCACAGGCTATGGGGGCCATGAATAAGGGCATGAAGACACCAGCCTTCAGTGCTCAGGGCACATGCTGGGTCTTCCACTGGCCCCCACACCCCTCTTGCCTTTCCTACTGGCTCACTCCTTCCTGGTTCTTGCTACCTTTGGGTCTCCTGCACCATCCCTCCCTCTGGTCTCCCCTTAAATGCTGGTGTTCTCATGCTCTGCCTCAAGGCCTGCTACTGGCTCCCTGCTTGCCCCGACCCACCTCCGGTTCCCAGGGCCTGAGCCCCTCATGATATAGTGCTCAGACACTATCCCCTTAGCCCAGACCTCTGGCCAGTGCTTCCCTATTGGAGACCAGGCTGTCTTTCTTCTCCAGTTGCTACTCCACATTGGGCCAAGGTGATATTTTTTTCTAAAAGGGATATCATGTTGAAACATAGGCCATCTTGTTTCAGTAACCTCTATTTTGTAAAAACTGCTGCTGAAATTTTAATTCGGCTATTCTTGGCTTCTATAAACATGCTTGCTTAAATAATAGGGAAAATAAGACTACTCCCATTTTAGAGAGGCCATAAACCATGCCCCAGACAGAGTTATCAATGTGGTGTCAGGCCAAGCCTTGAGATATGATCTCAGGGCCTCATCGCAACACATGGGCAAAGCCTGCGAAAGTTCCGGGAGTAAAATCCCACATTTGGGAGACAAAGGACTGGAAAAATATAAAAAAGGAAAGCTTCCTCCATGTTTTTGCTTAGGTTCTGGAAACAATATACCTCTGAGCCCATCAGCATAATAAAGACTCCTAATTACTAATTAATTTGGCTTATTAAGGCATCTTGTGTTCAGCTCGCTGATTTACAATATAGCAATGTTATGCCATTTTTTAAAAAAACATGTAGTCACCTCCTAATGCCTGAAAAGAAAGCTCCTAACTCCATGGTTGGGTTACTGACATTGGACCCTTCGCCAGTCCACTGGTTCTTATTTGTACCCAAGCCAGTAGTCATGGCATTCATCACACTGCTCAACTTCAGGACCCCTTGGCATGATGACATGTGAGTCTGCAAAGTAGGCGCTCATCACTCCTCTTTCAGAGGAGGACAGGTGTCTTGGAAGGGGGACATTTACCATGACAATGAAGACTGGGGAGTGGCATTCCAGCTTCCTGAGCAGGTGAGGGTTGGGGCTGAGTGGGGATCAGCTCACTAGGTGGCAGATCCTCCCAGTTCAGTGTGGCTACAGCCTAGTGACCCAGGAGAGCTGCCTGCCATGGGGTGGAGATTGGGGGCCAGCAGCACCAAGTGGGCACCTCCAAGTCATACTAAAGGTTTTGGAAAGCAATTTCTCTGCTTCTCTCTTAAAAACAGCAGTGTTCAATAGAAAAATAATGCAAATCACAAATAGAATTTTAAATTTTCCAGCGGCCACAGTAAGAAGAAACAGGTGAAATTTATGTTAATAATAAAATTTTATTTTACCTAATATATCTAAAATATTACCATTCAACATAAAAATAATATAAAGTTACTAATGAGATATTTACATTCTTTATATGGGTAATGTATTTTATTATTGTTAGCATGGAGTAAAGCTAATGGTGTTTTAGAGGAGTGCATTTGACACCTTGCTAACTTACTAATTCTAGTAGCTTTTTAAAAAATTAGTCTCTTAGGTTTTCTAAGTTCATCAAAATATAGTCTTCTCATATATATATATATATATATATATATATATATATATATATATATATATATGTTTATTTTACTAGAGGTTTGGTGCATGAAATTCATGCATGGGGGGAGGGATCCCTCAGCCCAGCCTGCACCCTCTCCAATCCAGAACCCGTTGGGGGATGTTCCACTGCCTCTCGAAATCTGGGACCATTGGCTCCTAACCCCTCTGCCTGTCTGCCTAATTGCCCCTAACTGCTCCCCTGCTGGCCTGATTGCCCCTAATCACCTCTGCCTTGCCCCACACCTGGGACCCAGGATTCCCTCCCTCTGGCTGGCCACAGGCACCCAGGATCTGGGCTGGCTTTGCTTGGGCTGGCCACAGCCATAGGGGACCATGGGTGAGTGGCTTTACTTGGGCTGCAGTTGTAGGTGCCCAGAATCACAGGGTGGGCAGCTTGTCCTTCTCCCAGGCCCCAGCCCCATTCACTGGTGCCCGGGACCATGGGGCGGATGGCTTGCCTCTTTCCTGGGCCACAGCCTGGCTGGTCCCCATCCCTCTCTCAAGAGCTCATTTGTGCCTGGCTGGTCCCCATTCCTCTCTGGTGAGCTTATTTGTGCTTGGCTGGTTGCATTCCCCTCTCCCCAGTATTGAGTGGCTGAGCAGGTCTGGTGTTTTGGCGTGAGGGATGTGATGATGTGAGGATGTGATGACTATTTGCATATTAGCTCTTTATTATATAGGATTTTGTTTATCACATCCAGAACAATCCTATCTAATAAAAGAGTAATATGCAAATTGACTGTACCTCCATTATACACACAAGCCATGCCCACCGGCCAATCAGGAGGGCAGCCACAGAGAGAGCAGGAGGGAGGCTTGGGTTGCCCTGGTGATGGAGGAAGCCAAGCTTTCCACACACCCTGGTCAGCTCAGGCCTTCACTTAAGGCTACAAAGTTTCAATTGTAGAAGATAAACAAATCCCAGATACCAGGGCCTCCACTTGGGTTGATGGGGGGCATAGCCAGCCTGCAAACCAACACAGGCCCCTCTCCCAGGCCGCCTGACACCCCAACGAACCCCCCACCCCACCCTGATCTGGGACACCTTTCAGGGCAAACCAGCTGGCCCCCACCTGTGCACCAGGCCTCTATCCTATCTAATAAAAGAGTAATATGCAGATTGACCATCACTCCAACACACAAGATGACTGCCCCCATGTGGACACAAGAGGGCAGTTGGGAGGAACCAGGCCTGCAAGGGAGGGCAGTTGTGGGCAATCAGGCCAGCAGGGAAGGATAGTTGGGAGGGACCAGGCTTGCAAGGGAGAGCAGCTGGGGATGAGCAAGCCTGCAGGGGAGGACAGTTAGGGGCAAATAGACAGGTAGGGGAGCAGTTAGGCATCAATCAGGCTGGCAGGCAAAATCGATTAGGGGCAATCAGTAAGGCAGGAAGGCGAGCAGTTGGGAGCCAGCAGTCCTGGATTGTGATAGGGATATCTGACTTCCATCCACTGGGATCAGGCCTAAATGGGCAGTCGGACATCCCTCAAGGGGTCCCAGATTGGAGAGGGTGGAGGCTGGGCTGAGGGACATCCTCCTCCCATGCACGAATTTCATGCACTAGGCCTCTAGTGTTAAATAACAATGGTGATATCAGCATTCTTGTGTTTTTGTTTTTTTCATTTTTATTGAATTGTGACATCGGTTAATAAAATTATATAGGTTTCAGGTGTATAATTCTGTAATGCATCATCTGTATATTGTGTGTTTACCACTCCAAGTCAAGTTTCCTTCCATCATCCTTTATCCCCTTTAACCTCTCCTACCTCCCTTCACCCCCCTCTCTGGTAATCACCATTGTTGTCTGTGTCTGTGAGTTGTTGGTTTTTGCTTAATCCCTTCACCTTTTTCATTCAACTCTCTCCCCTCTGGCAGCTGTAAGTCTGTCCTCTGTATCTATTTCCGTTAGTTTAACTATTTCGTTCATTAAGCATTCTTGTTTCTGATTTTAATGGAAATGGCCATAGGATTACCATTTTTCAATGATATTTCTTGACTTCATCATATGGAAGTAACTTCTATTATTTTAATTTTCATGAGTTGTGTTATTACATTTCCTTTCAGTTTCAGTTGATACAACTAGAATATTTTCCATACAGGTATGGTAAATTGGGTTGATACAGAGGCATCTGGAATAAACTCACTTGGTATGAGAAATTGGTCATGTATTACATTGTTGCATTTACTCTTCATTGTTAGCATGAAACACTGTTGTCAGAGTCTCTTAAACCTGAATCTGTCACTTGGATGCCCGTGGCTCTTCTGGAGCCTGCCTCTTGCAGCAGGCCTTGATATCCTCATAGCATGACCTGGGGGCTATGTGCCCTCGGGAACTCTGGTGATATCTAATGGCGCCTGCAACTCAATGCTCATCACAGAGCCTCTCACCCGTCCAGACATTTAACCAGTTCTCTAGATGCTTTGGTGGAAATTGGCCTATTTACTACAACTTCTTCTAGTAATTTGTGTTTTGCTTGGATTTATCCATTTCCTCTAGGTTTTCAAGTTTGTTGCCACATCATTACTCTTTTAAAATATCTGTGACCATCTTTCTCTTCTGTCCATTCTTGTATATTTTTGCTCTTTGTATTCTTTCATTAGCCTCATGAGGGGCTTTTTTCAGAACCAGGCTTTGAATGTATTACTCTCTAGTCTTCATTTGCACGGTTCTTTATAATTTGCAAAGTCTCCACTGTCAGAAGCATGAAGAGATTCAAGAACATCCTGTGACTTGCCCAAGTCTGTAAGCAAGTGGAAGAGCTGGGCTTCATGACAGGCCTCATCCCCAGGCCACCATGAGGGCCCTTGAGCATGAGCTGTGTCAGGGGCACACCAGTTGGAGTGACCCCTCCTTGCACTCCTCCCTGCTGACTCCTCTTACATCACCTGGCCCTTACCCCACACACAGGGCTTCTCTCTGGTGATGACTAGAACACTCCTGCAGAAAACATGCCCCGGGGTTAGGGACAGGGGAGCACTGACTTGACGCCAGAAGGCCTGGCGTGAGTCCCAGCTTTGCTACTGACTGCGCACCTGTGCCTCGGTTTCCCTCTCTGATGTAAACGGTCCTTAGCAATAGTGTCTGCCTACCTTGCAGGGCTATAGTGATGATTACATGACTAGAGGCAGGTCCTTCCTGGAACCCCTGGTGACTAAATGTTTCAGCACACAGGATTTTTAAGACTTTAGCAGTGTGCATATTTCATTGTGTGATGCCTCTTTCTCCCACCCAGGTCTTGGCAACATATAGTTTACAATAAAATATATTAGTATTAGAGGCCCAGTGCACAAAATTTGTGCATGGGGGGTGGTACCCTAACCTAGCATTCAGATATCCTTCTTACAATCTGGGACCACTGGTCCCTAATCACTCACGTGCTGCCTGCCTGATTGCCCCTAACTTCCAGCCTGATGCCCCTAACTGCTCCCCTGCTGACCTGATTGCCCCTAATTGCCCTCCCCTGCTGGCCTGATTGCCCCTAACCGCCTCTGCCTTGGCCCCCACCACCATGGCTTTGTCTGGAAGGAGGTCCAGTCTAATTAGCATATTATCCTTTTATTAGTATAGATTCCTGCAATGACATATGAATTTCACATTGAAAGGGACAAAGCCTTTAATTGGTTCAGAGTGAATTTTGCTACCAATGAATTTGCTGCCAATTTTTGAAAACCCTAGCAGTGTTAGAACTTTTTTAGATTTCAGGATTGAGGATAAGGGATTGTAGACTGCATGGGATAACCCTTAGGGGCAGTCTTGGCATGTGGTTAGCACCAGGCAAAATCAGTGACTCTGATGTCTCTAGCACCAATGTTTGGCTCAAGTTGCCTCAAAGTTCTGTTTGCTGAATGCTTGTTGACCTGTCCACCATGGGCCCCTGGGCAGCCCATTCCTAGGACCTCTGCCAGGTCCCACCTGGTGTTGCTTCCTGCTGTCTGTACACCAGCTTCCATAGTGTCGCAGATCTTGGTGCTGTGAGGAGGCAGACAGCAGCCAGGAAGGGGAGAGATGAAACTCTGTCCCACCTACCTCCTCCCAGGGCCTGCATGTCTCCTGACCCAAGCTCCATGCTGCCTCTTGGGGCTCAGTGTCTCCCTACATCATAGCTTCCCCTGCCTGGCCCCTGTTGACATTGTGATTTGGGATTCCTGCCCGGGGTTGGGGTGAAATGTGTTATCCCAGGGCAGGTCCTCTGCAGACAGCTCCTCTTTCCAGGAATTTCTCAAATGGGTCTTAGGGAGTGGAGCCCTCCCTGTCCTGTAGACAGCACTCCCCGTGCCTGATAGGAAGCCTTGGTTCTTATTTCCCGCTTGCCTGGTACAGCTGTAGAGCTTTCTCCCCTCCTCCTGGAGGTCCCAGGGAGCTCAGGGTGAAGCTCAGGAAAAGAGGAGGCAGAGCCTACCTGGATGGCAATGGGGATCATCTTGTTGACCAGGTTCTTGTACAGCAGGCAGATGGGAGCGGCCAGGAACTGCAGCGTGCAGGGGTCTGTTTTGTTGGCATCGATGCCGTCCAGCAGCTCAAAGTCCACGATGAAAATGTTCCCTTGCTGCAGGAAGCAAGAGGAAATGTGTCCAAATCAGTGTCAGCCAGAGATGGCCCCTGGAATGAGGCCCGGAGGGAGGGACAGCAGCTCTGGAGGCCCCTTGCTCAGTGGAGTGGAGATTTGTGGTTCTTTGTGCCCCAGTTCAGAGGCTCACTCAGTCAGGAGCTCCAGGTTGAGAGGCTTCCTCACAGGGGGAAGGAGGGGCAGTGCCCATCTGCATTTGCTGTACGAAGTCTCCCTGCTCCTAAGGAAGATGCAGAAAGGCCACCCAGGGGGACAGTGTAATAAGAAGAAAGCAGATACTGTTTAGATGAAATTGATGAGTCAAATAGCAGAGTGCCCCTGTAGAATTAAAAATACATCAAGTTCAAAACCAGGCAAAATCCACTATCGTTCACCCTCGGGAGAGAGCAGGAAAGGTGGCGTGTCTTTGGGGGTGGGAAGTTTTGCAGGGGGTTTTGCAGGGGTGGGAGTCTACAGAGGCAGGCAGAGGTCTACAGGGTCAAGACAGAGCCTTTGGCTGGGGATGCTTTCCTGGGGCCCGGAGGAGCTGCAGAATCTGGGGTCTGCAAGAGTGATGGGCTCAGTGACCCTGTCAGAGCTGGTGGCACGGTGGGAAGGGCTATAGTTCACTGACTGGCTGGTGTGCCACGCTGGCACAGCCAAGGGTGAACTTGAGTGGGGGCAGCTACAAGGCTTAGAAAATACAGACAAGAGAATGAAAGCTGGACTTTGGTGGGACACTGCTTCCTGAGAGCACCACACCCCACAAGCTGTGTCTTTATTTTATAGCAGATGCCACGAGGCAAAGTAAGGGTGTGATCAAGATGTTTACAACATTCTCATGAGTTTCAATCCCACTCAGCTACATGCACCTGAACTCTATCAAGCCCACATCACTCAGGCATATGAGTGTTTGGACCATAGGTTCAAGCTTACAACTACAGTTGACAAGCAGACCCATGGACACCCAGGGGAAGCAAGCAGCTGCTCCCGGGGCAGCTCTCACCCTTAACCCAGCAGGAACCTGAGGGTGATGGCTCAGGCCATCAGCGCTGGCCAACAGGAAGTGGTTTCTGTCAGACAGTGTGGCTGGGCCTCTGGCCTGGACACTGTCTGCAGCCAACTAGGTCCTACCTCGACCTCTTGCTCCAAGGTGAGCTGCCGCTCCAGGCTGCACTCCACCATCTCTGTGGTCACTGGGAGCTTCTCGGGCAATTTGGTGCAGCGCTGGATCAACACAGGGTTGCAGCCGTTCAGGAACTGGTAGCCAAACATGAGGTCTTCCTGCCAGTGATTCATGACCCGCTCTGCGGAGGAAAGAAGCGAATCGTGGCACTGCCTGAGATCTCAGGGGGGCAGCCTGGGCTCTGCCGAGTCCTCTCTCCAGGCACCAGAGAGCTGGCTGACTCCGGGCTCCACCTGCCCAACCCCCTTCCCATCACTGGGTCAGGCAGGCCATGGCACCTCCTGCCCTCCTTGAGGCTGGTCCTTAGAAGTTTCCTGGGGCACCCTTTTCTCAAGTACAAAAATAAAAATAGACTAATTGTATTGCATTAACCTAAAAAACTGCACAGCAATGGAAACAGCAGTGTGTAAGGCAGGCTACAGAATGGGAGAAAGTGTTTGCAAAGCATTTTCTGAGGGGTTAATGTACAAAATACATAAGGAACTCCTACAACTCAACAAAAGAAAACTAATACCTCAATTAAAAAATGGGCAAAGGACTTGAACAGACATTTCTCCAAAGAGGACAAATGGCTAGCAGGTGTATGTAGAAATGCTCAGTGACTTGACCCATCAGGGAATCAAAACAACCTCACACCTGTCAGGATGTCTTACACAAAACGAAGCTAAACAAAAGGCAACAGAGGATGTGGAGACTGGAACCCTCATGCGTTGTTGGTGGGAATATGGAATGTGTAGCGCTGGAGATCACAGCCCAGTGCAGGGTGGCAGCCTGGGTGAGGGGAAGCCTGGGCAACCAGGCCTGGCAGGCCAGTCTTGCTGGAGCAGGCTGGTGGCCCTTCCCACTGCCAGGTAGGTCTCCAGCACCACGAGAGCCCCATAGGCACACTCACCAGAAATAGTGTTGCTGATCTTGACAAAGATTTTTTCGAAGTCGGCGAAGTCACTCCAGGACGACTGGAACATGTGCATGAAACGATTGATGAAGAGGTTCTCCATTCTGCAAGCAAGGCACAGCATCACCCACAGCATCACTGTAAAGTCTGCCCTCCCTGCACAGTCCTCACACCCTGGCCTACGGAGCCTCTAGATCATGCCTGGGCAGCAAGGACTAGTGCCCAGGGCAGCTCCTGCTGGGAGCTCCTTGCATAAGCAGGACAGAAACTGGCATCCCCGCCTGATGCTCTCCCTCCTGCACCTCCCCGGTGAGAACTTGGCTGCCTGCAATGGAGGACAATGTGCGGCGCTTCCAATCCTATGTGTGCATGCTTTCATTCACGCATGCATGCTTCCGCCCACACGCTCATCCCTTCATTCATTCTCAGTGCAAGCTTCCAGGATGGAGGACAAATTGCCCATGCAGCTGCTCTACCAGTCTCCTGAATTTTGGAGGGATTAGCGGTTCAGTTGAGTTTAACCCTTGTTTACTTTCTACTGAAGCTGGGCTCTGTGCCTGGTGCTAAGGAAGACACAGCCTCCCAGTGCTCATTACACAGGATAGCAAAATAACCCAGGATCAGCGCTTGATAAATTAAAAGTGCAGGCTGTAGGCAATACAGATCTGAGCCATCGTAGGGGCTCCTGGAGGAGGCAGGTATGGGATGGGCATGTGAAAGGTGGAGAAGAAGGGTGGAGTTTCCCAGGCTTCCCCGCAGATTCCCCGCAAGAGAGAGCAGAGGAGTGGGAGATCAGCCTTATGCACACAGTGACACACTCTGCCTCAGTTTCTCTCTCTGGCACATACATGGCTGAGAGTAACAAGCTGGTACCCATTCCTTCCCCTCTGGCAGTGCTTGCTGCCTTCAGTGTTCAGGCCTCCTCCCGTGCCCTGTCTTTTGTGCATTCTGACTCAAGCAAGGGCATTTGCACATGTGGTTTGCCCTGCAACACCCTGCTTCCCTCTTTCTGCTCCTGAGCATATGGGGTGAGTATACTCTGAAGACTCCCCACAGCGTACCCCAACTCCTCCTTCAATTGTACAGAAGCTGCCCCTTCTCCAATCCAGATTGGCCCTGTGAGGCTCTCGGTAGCACTGAACTAGGTTACATGTACATGCACCTGTGTGAGCACCTGCTGCCTTAGCTAAAAGGCGAGTCTGCATTGCTCAGCGCCGAGCCCGGGACGCTGGCACCAAAGGGGCCCAGGCAGCATTGAGCGGTCTGAGGGGGTGGCAGAAACTGGGGCTGTGGAACCATGCCATAGGTGCTCCTTCAGTGGGATCCCCTTCCCCTCCACCCCAGGAGAGCCAAGCAGAGCCAGTAACCTCCCCAAGGAAGCAGACCTAGCTGCGTAGAGCCCAGCACTCCCCCAGGACTGTCTCCCAGGGAAGTGGGCTGTCTTTGTCTGAGCACGGTCAGGGGAAGGTGTAAGAGTCTGGAGGCATCCTCAGGCTCTCCCTGACCAGCAGAAGGAAAAGACTGAAGTTTGAGTGTTTTGTCAGAGTGACCCTGGCTTTCAGACTCCCGTTCTGGATCTGCCTCAGTTTAGCAAATGCCTTTCCTTTGGACTGATTGCTCTGGAATCCCTAGGAGTCACACTGCTCAAGAGAGGGGCATGGGGCCACAAAACTGGTGACCTCTGTGAGCCGCCATCCTCCTCAAGCTGCCTGCAGGTTATTGTGATGCCCAGAGGTGCTGGAGCACAACAGGCAGCAGCGGCCACACACAGTAAGCTCAGCATCTTGAAAATGGAGAATAAGGCTAGTGGCATCCTTCACTCCATGGCTGGAATCATTATCATTTTTCTCAGCCCCTCACAGGGAAGGAGGAGCTTTGAACCCATGCATCCCTTCTGTTTTATACTCTTGCTTGTCCTACACCCATGCTTGTCTGATACCCATGCTTGTCCTACACCCATGCTTGTCCTACACCCATGCTTGTTGCAGCCTCCACTCCAGTAGGCAGCTGCTGAGGCCCAAGAATGCTATTTACCTCTTCCCTCACCATCTTCTTCTACCTTCCTTATTAGTAAGTTTCTGAGTATAGAAGCCCTTGTTAAGCTAGAGGAAAAAATCTCACGTGGCATCTGCGTTTGGAAAGGACTTGTTTCTGAAAAGGAGAGGCCTTTCCAAGTCCCTACAGTCCCCACAGCCCTGCGGTTGTCCTAGTGCCAGACAGTGGCCAGGAGAGAGGTCCTGGGCACTGCACCATGTGGGGAACTGGAAGTGAGTCAGTCCACAGTTCATTCATTCCCCACTGGGTGTGGTCACAGTCTCTCCAGCTGGGTCTCTGAACTTGGAACAGGGTGGGTGCGGCAGTGCTCAGAGGAAGCTTCAGATCCAGGAAGAAGTAGAGTTAGGGAGAAAATATTTGCATGGCCCAATAGAGAGAAATTTTTCTATGTATTTATAGACAACTTGGATTCAAGGGACTTAAACATCTGTTATTGTAAAAAGAGGAAGCTGCGCCAAGACAAGGCACCCAGCTTGTTTGAGGTCACACCGCAAGGTAATAACATGGTGAGGTAATGGCACAGCAGGTGGATACCTACACTGAGCTGCTGGCCTGGTCTGGGAGCGGAGGAACTCTCATTCCCTCTACTTCCCCTGCTTCTTTCCTCATAACAGCTTCTCCATTTTCCATTTTAGTTTTGCTGTGTTTTGTGTTGTGTGTTTTGTTTTTTTTGGAGGGGGGGTGGGGGTAGGGGGAGCAGAGTGCAAAGCTTATGGAGGAAGGCTGGCCTTGATCTAGGCAAAACAGGTGGCTTGGAGGAAATGGGTCATTACACTTGCTCAGAGTGCTGTGGAAACCGACTGTCTAGAGCAGAGGCCCAGTGTGGAAAGCCTTTTTGGTGACTTCAGCCATGAGTTTCAGTTCTGCATAAGCAGGACTTAGCTTAGCCATGGGCAGAATGACACTGCTATGACATAAGCCTCAGGGACACAGAGCAGGCCCTGGGTTTGTGGATTCTATCAAAAACCTTCAGTGCAGAGTAGGCTGTCAGGCATGGGTTTGGTGCCCTTTCACCATTAGACCATTAGGGGATTTAACCAAATGGTCTTGGGGCCCCCAACCCATGTGTTGGGGTCTGGACAAAAGAACCCTGGATGGAACCCCAAGCTGGGCTCCCCTTACCAGAGCACCAGAACTAAGAAAGGTGCCCACATAACATTAGGCTATGAACAGCAGCAGGGTTGCTGTCTGCCAGAGAGAGAGCGAGCTGAAAATTCAGATACCCTCTAAAAGTCCAACACACACATTTTTTTGTGCAGCCACTCAATCTTGGGCTCCATCAGAGAGAGGGCAGAATGGATTGGAGTTGTGTGAGCAGAAGCCAGGTTGGGGGTTCTAGGATTGGAGCTCAGAGGGCAGCCTACCCGGTTTTTCTGTGCTGAGTCATTCCATCAAAATGCAGAGGACATCCCACCTCTTGCTTCTTGACACTAACATGCAGAATGCTGAGCCCTTGTACCTGTCCCTGCTTCAGACCCTCATGGTCCTGACCTCCATCACACTCCCCTGCTAAAGGTTGGGCTCCTGGCCTACCTCCCTTGCAGCTCCAGCCCCACAGGCTCCAGTCCAGCCCTCCTGAGTCCCCGGAATTCTCCCTGTGCAGAATGCACCCCCTCTGCTCCTTCATCGGATTGGCAAACTCCTGTGAATCTTCAAAAGCAGGTTGGGCTTCTCTCTCAGAAAGTGTTTTTGGATGCTGTCCTGGCCCACTGCCTCTCTGCCTGCATTTCTCCAGAGCCCTTTCCTTTATTGGACTTGTCTCAAGGAGACAATCAGCACACCCACCACCTGCTGCTGTGAGAGGTCTCCATGGCCCCTGCCCACCAGGTTGAGAGCTTCTTGGTTTGGGACCAAAGGGTCGTTTTGATTCATCTTGACCCCTGCCCCAGGAGCTCAATAAGCAGGTAACAAAGGCAGAGTAGCAGGTGCCTCCTACTCCACCTGCTCCCTGGGTGGGAGAGGCCCAGGAGAGCTGGCAAACAGGCAGAACAATAGGTGGCTATGATATGTACTGACTACCAGGGGGCAGACAATGCAGGAGCTTCCCCCTGATGGTCAGGGTGCTCTCAAGGGGGAGCGCCACTCAACTAGAACCCTGGCTCACAGCTGGCAGATGCAGCAGTGGTGGAAGGAGCCTCCCTCACCTAAGCAGCAGTGCTAAGGATCTCTTGGGGGATATCTCCAAGGGGTCCCAGACTGCAAGAGGATACAAGCTGGGTTGAGCGACCCCCTCACCACCACATGCACAAATGTCATGCACCAGGCCTTTAGTATCCTATATAATAAAAGCCTAATACGCTAAGTATCCAGTCGTGTGGTAGGCTGTTCAGCAATCAAAGCATAATATGCTAATGATATGCTAAGGCAACACAACCTGCTCATTATGGTATGCACTGACCACCAGAGGGCACACGCTCAACACAGGAACTACCCACTGGTGATCAGTGCACTCCCATGGGAAGAGAGCCCCTCAGCCAGAAGCCAGGCTCATGGCTGACGAGCACAGTGGAGGCGAAGCCTCTCTTCACCTCCAGAGCAAACTGGGGATGTCTGACTGACAGCTTAAGCCCGGACTGCGAGAGGGTGCAGGTCGTGCTAAGGGACCACCTTCGAGTGCACGAATTTTGTTTGTGCACAAACAAACCAAAAAATTCACAGCTTTGGCTTCCAAAGCAAGAGAATGAGCTCTCTTGAGGCCCCTATCTCCATCCCTTCATCTTACCCACTCTTGCTCTCTCTGAGGTTTGAAGAGCGCCACACCCAGGCCTCACCAGCCTGCTCCCATCTCTTTCTTCCCTTCCTAGAACTCTGTCCCATCCATGTCCTCTCTCTAGGTCCCTGTTCTTCACCTCAGGGGCCAGCTCTCCTCACACACACCAGCTTCTTTTAAGGAGCTGTAATTTATGTAATAATGTCTCTCTTCAAACAAGCATGGGGTGACTGGTGTAGGGCTGGAGCAGGAGTGGACGTCAGCCTCACTCACAGTTCTCTTCCTGCCTCCCATCCCCTGTCCCTCTCAGGGTTCCCAACCTTGCTTTGCCTCAATGCTTTCGGAAGCCTTTCTGCATAGCCCTGAGCCTGCATATCCCACTGCCCACCTGACCTACGAGCAGAGGCTGCACATGCTTCTCCAGCTCAACATGCCCCCACAATAGACTCATCTTCCCCTTCAACCCTCTTCTTCCTCAGCATCCCTTTTAAAGAATCATCTACTTTCCTTACAAGCCAGATGCCCATCAATCTGGGCTCTCCCCTCCACCTGTCCCCACTGTGGCCTGAATTTCAACTGGATCCCAGGTTGGTCCATGCTGCATCCCTACCCTCCTGTTCCCTGTCTTCATTCCCGTCTTCACTCAACTTCTTTCCCACCTCTGGGCTCTCTCCTGTGACCCTCCAAGGCCACTAGTCAAGCTTTTGCAGTGTGGCTCTAATTCCCATTAAAGGTTGCAAATCCAGGCTCATAGTGGCCAACCGCGGCTCCTGGCAGCATTTCTGGTGCTGCCTTTCCAGGAAGGTGACTGAGGTCTGGGTGAGGGAATAGGTGTCCTTCCAAAGAGCTATCCATCCAATCTCATCAGGTGGTAAATGCATAGTGGGTGAGGGTCCGAACACCCTGGTCCTGGCACGAGGCTGGTCAATGTTCCCAAACTCCATCACATGTCTGCACTGTCCTGCTCTGCTGGGAAGGAAGCTCTCTTTCTCAACTTCCCTTAAAGAGGACATTCCCTTATTGCCTGTTAACCTCCTGAAATCAAGCTTCAGACTGCAAATAGTGAGTAGAGCCAAAACAGGTTTGGCTCAGTGGATAGAGTGTCAGTCTGTGGACTGAAAGGTCCCAGGTTCGATTCCGGTCAAGGACATGTATCTTGGTTATGGGCACATCCCCAGTAGTGGGCATGCAAGAGGCAATGATTGATGTATCTCTCATCGATGTTTCTAACTCTCTATCCCTCTCTCTTCATCACTGTAAAAAATCAATAAAATATATTGAAAAAAACAACAACAAATAGTGAGTAGTGAGTAAACACATAAGATGCTCCTCCTTTGGTGCCATCAGGAAATTTCACAACTCATCTGTTTTTGTGAGCAAGCCCAGCCACATCCAGACTTTACACATGGTAGTCTCTCTGCCCCAGCATCCTTGCCTAATTTCTCTGAGTCTCTTTGGCTAGGAGCAAGGCCAAGCCAGATGCCCTGCTGTGAAGCCTTCCTTGGCCCCATAGTGAGATAACATCAGAGAGGGTGAGGACAAAGGACCTAACAGACACTTCTCCAAAGGAGACATGCAGACGGCCAAGAGACATATGAGAAAATGCTCAAAGTCTCTGATCATCAAACAGATGGAAGTTAAAATGACAATGAGGTGTCACCTCACACCTGTCAGAATGGCTTCCATCAACAAATCAACTAATGACAAGTGCTGGCGAGGCTGTGAAGAAAAGGGAACCTTTGTGCACTGCTGGTGGGAATGCAGACTGGTGCAGCCATTATGGAAAACAGTATAGAGTTTTCTAAAAAAATTAAATATAGAACTTCCATTTGATCCAGTGATCCCACTTCCAGGAATATATCCTAAGATACCTGAAGCACCAGTCAGAAAGAATGTATGCACCCCTATGTTCATAGCAGCACAATTAACAACAGCTAACATCTGGAAACAGCCCAAGTGCCCACCAGTAAATGAGTGGATAAAAAAGCTGTGATATATTTACACCATGGAATACTATGCAGTTGTAAAAAAGAAGAATCTCTTATCCTTTGAGACAGCATGGAGGACCTGGGGATTATCATGCTAAGTGAAATAAGCCAGTCAGAGAAAGACAAGTATCACATGATCTCACTCACATGTGGAATCTAATGAACAAAATAGATCCAGAGACATAGAAGCATGGAACATACTGTTGAATCTCAGAGGGAAAGCAGGGTGGATGGGTGGGTGGTGGGAAGAGATCAAACAAAGAACTTGTATGCATATATGCATAACCCATGGGCACAGACAACAATGTGGTGAAGGCCTGGGGTGGGGAGTAGGAGTGAATTATAAGGGGTTAATGGGAGAAAAAAGAGGACATATGTAATACTTTCAACAATAAAGACTAAAAAAAAATAAAAAAGAAATGTAGAAACTATATTATTTGCTGCAATAAAATAAAATATTTAATAAATGTGAACAAAAAAATTAAAAGTAAATCTAGGGATTGCTGGTATGGTGGCTGCTCGTAGGGCAGAGCCCTGCCCCCTAGGGGACAGCCTGCATACTGTTTCCCCTGGAGCTGGCTGTGGAGAGGACACAACCTGGGTGGGGGCTGGGCATTCCAATCAAAGAACCCCACTTCGGGCTGAAACAGCCTTGTTCAGTATCAGGAGTCTTCAGGCTGTAACTGTTGATACAGGACACCCTGTGACTGGGTTGTGAACACACTCTATGAGCAAGATCCCATCAGAAGCATTGGGAAGAGAGTCTGGGCTGAGCTGCTCCCCAACCCCCTTGCAGCCCTGACCAGCGGAGGAGCGGCCCAGGGTCCTGGAGCCCACCTGGACTTACGCTTTTGAGTAGTTCAGAACAAAGTCCACGCCCTTCTCACTATCGAACTGGATGTCACGAGGCAAATCCCTGTGGCACTTGGCATCGATGCTCAAGGGGAATCCAGGGTTCCATTCCATCCACCTGACAGGTGAAAGGAGGAGGACGTTGAGTTAAGCGCCTCAGCACAAAGACTGCCCCTGTGCTTGAGGACATGCCCTTCCCCAGGTCAACATATGGCAGCTGCTGTGCATCCAGCAAGAAACTACACCCCTCCCCAGGTCCCTGGCAGCCACTGCACTGAGCATCACCAGGGAGGCCTGAGACCCTGAACCCGAGACTGTGCTGATAGCCGAGGGGCAGCGAATGGTAGGCCTGCACACTGTGTAAAGGTTTGAAAGAAAACATAGGAAGAGGAGGCACTGAGCAGCGAGGCCTCCCAAGGCTCCTGCAGGCACACAGCTGCAGTGGTGGGCACATGTGGCTCTCCTGCCAGGCCTGACCTGGGTGTCCAAGGTCCCACCAGTGGCTCAGTGCACCCTGAACTGTGTGTGGTGATCACAGTGGCAATGCCTGCGTGGTAGGTCCGTGGGCAGCAGGTGGCTAAGCGAGCCTACCACTCCCAGGGCACAGAGAGCTGCCATAGCAGTGCAGAGATTTTATAATCAAAGCGGGTCCCCTAAAATAGGTCATGCACCTTCCCACCAAAGTTCTCAGATCCCGGTTCCTTGAAATTTCCCCCACAGCCCTGGATATTCGTGTGGTCTTTTGAAATTTTACGTTTCTTCTTGTTTATAGAGAGAAACAAAACCTAACAAACAAACCCTATCAGTTTCCTCAGAGCAGGAAGCACCAGCTTATAGTTATTTAAAAGCCCAAATCTACATTCTGAGATTTCAGCTTTTTCATGTATATTCCTAATTCTCTTCCTTTTACACGTCTTTTATAAAAGGAAAGTAAAACTTGAGATTTTGGTTATTAAAAGTCTTGAGTCCCTTTTAACGTCACAAAAACCTCTCCTGTTTGTCGTGGTGGTACTGGCCCGGAAGCTTCTCAGAGTCACAGGTATAGAAAGGGCATGTGTTTGCCCCACACCCACCTGTGGTCTCTCTTAGAGCAAACACATCACAGAGCAGATACTGTTTTCTGAGTAAGTTTTGGCAGAAAAAAGGCTACCTAGATATATACTGATTATTTTTTAAAGTATTGGAGAAAAGAATGTATGTAATACTTTCAACAATAAAGCAATAAAGTAGTGTGTGTGTGTGTGTGTGTGTGTGTGAGAGAGAGAGAGAGAGAGAGAGGAAGAGAGAGAGAGAGAGAGAGAGGTTGAGAAGGGAGGAAAGCAGGGAGGAAGGAAGAGATACAGAGAGAGATGCTCCCACAAGCTCACAAGCTTCTGAAAGAAGAAAGATAATCAAACTATCATTAGTTTCCTTACTTGCCATACTAGAAATGGAACACAGTGTAAAGTGTTTACAGACTTTTTTTTAGGTCATCATCTAAGCCTCTTAGAGCAAGTCCAATAATTGGTAAAGGCAGGAGAGTAGGTGGGTGTAGGGCAAGTACATAGCCTTTTGGAGGAAATTCATTTAACAAGTTCAGGCAGACAAAATGAAATTAGAATGAGCCAAGAAGTTCCTAAATATAGTACAGAGTATTCATCTGAAAACAAAAACAAGTCTAATTTTAAACAAAAAATAAATAAATAAACAAAAATATCAAAGGTATTTTCTCAAAAATCAAGACCCAGAGAGAATGTTCATCATTACTACTATTCAGTCACACAATGAGAACAATGTATCAGTGGTGTAAATCATTCTCTATAGTAAAAGGCTAACATGAAAATAGACCAAATGGTGGAATGACTGGGCCCTATGATTTACCACCAGGGGGCAGACACTCAATGCAGAAGCTGCCCCCCAGTGGTCAATGTGCTCCCACAGGGAGAAACTGGGCTCATTGCTGGTGAGTGCAGCAGCAGTGGCAGGAGCCTCTCCCACCTCTGCGTCAGTGCTACAGATGTCCAATTGCTGGCTTAAGCCCGCTCCCCATGTCAGCCAGACATCCCCTGAGGGCTCTCAGACTGCGAGAGAGCGCAGTCTGGGCTGAGGGGGCACCCCCAACCCCCATCCCACGAGTGCATGAATTTCATGCACCAGGCCTCTAGAGGAAAATAAAAGACAGAATTATCATCATTTGAGTAATATGATCAAATAACTAGGTAACTAAAAGAGACTTATTAAAATGATAACTGCCAATAAAAGAGTTTAGTAAGGTGTCAATACAAGGTAAATATTTAAAAACAAGTAATTTGTCTTTATGCAACAATACTTATTTACAAACAGAAAAACTCAGAACTGTGCAAACTATAGTTTCCCGCTACAAAGCAACTTGAAAAGAGAAAGAATCACATGATGAAAACTGGAAATTCTATTGAAGGACATTGCAGGAGGTTTTGGTGGTGGAAGGACACACTGAGTCCTAGGTGGATAGATGGACTGTCACTAAATGCCGGCACATGACAATCTATATGTAACCCAGAGAGTTCCCATCATGAAAACCTTTTAAAAAATGGTGAAATAACACCGAAGCTAGTAACATATAAAAGAAAATGGTGCTGGGCTCTGGCATAAAATAAATAAATAAATAAATAAAGTAACACACAAGTACAGAAGCAGACCTAAGAAAATATGTGACTCTAATACCTGTGTGCTTTCTATATGCCAAATACCATTTCTAAGTGCTTTCATGGTTTAACCTATTTAATTCTCTCAAAATGGACTGTTATTTCATCCATTTCACAGATTGAAGCACAGAGAGATTCAACAGCTTTCACAGGCCATGATGTCAGTGGCCCCAAGTGGGATTGAGCCCAAGGAGTGGCTACTGTGGGTGTGGTCCAGTGCAGTAGGGAGGGATGTATTAGGTAATAAATGATACTAGAGAACTTTCGCCTCTACTTCACACCATATGTAAAAATACATGGCAGATAAAATAAAGGCCTACATTTAAAAAACAAACAAATACCACAATATTGAAAAAGTATTAAACACAAATCTAGTATTATGTTACTTTGGGGTGGGAGGGCCTTCTTAAGCAAAGCATGAAATCCAACAGTTATAAAGGAGAAACAACATGTGTAGTTTAGAAAGTGAAGAACTAAAATCCCCTGAGAGAAAAGCCATGGAAGACGAATGATAACGCTGCACAGAGGGAAGCCACACTCCATTCCCTAGGCAGTGTCTGGCTGAGGCGATGTGGAGAGCCTTAGCTCCCCATGCAGGGGAGGCAATGGGTCTCAGAAAGTTGCAGTTTGTCAAAATGTAAAAGACCGACGTCACCAAGTATCGGCAAAAGTATAGGTAGGTAAAAGCATAGTTTCACAGATAATTGGTGGGACTGAAAATTATTATAAAATGTTGGGAAAAGATTTTTGCCAGTATTACTTTTTCTTAAGAGATTTTTAAATTAATTTTTAGAGAGAGAGGAAAAGAGAGGGAAAGGGAGAGGGAGAGGGAGACTTTGATGTGAGAGAGAAACATCAATTGGCTGCCTTCTGCAGGCCCCTCACCAGGGCCAAGTCCACAACCCTGACATGTGCAACCTTTCAGTGCAAGGGAGACACTCAACCAACTGGGCCACACTGGCCAGGGCTGTCAGTATTTCTTAAAATGAAAAATGCTTTGGGTAGTGGACACACGTGCAATCGTGTATCATACACATGCACACTTGAAACCTATATGATCCTGCTAACCAATGCCACCCAATGAGCTTAATAAAAATAAATGTTAAGATGAAAGTGCTGATTTGAGCAGTGGCGTGAGTTCTGGCTACTCCTGATGGCAGTGACAGTACCAGCACGCCAGGATGTTGGCATAAGTTTGTTTCTTACAGCACCATTTGTGACACCAAAACAAGAACAGATGTACACTGGGAAACAAGCTGGGTGTCCACCAACAGGGAGTGGCTGAAGGATTATGATATATTCTTATGAAGCCAGACACATGTGGCATTTAAGGAGGAAGAAAGCAAGGAGACAACATCTCACACATTAGATGGACAAGAATGAAAATGTCTCAAGGTGCAAAATGTGTCCAAGATGTAGGGCAACGGTAACCCTCAGAAACAGCTCCTGGGTGCAATGGTAACTCTCAGAAACAGCTGCTGTAGTGAAAATTGGCAGGAATCTTTTAGAAAACAATTGGCAATATCTAGAGAACTTAAAATGTGGTCTACGACCCTGCAAGTCTACTTCTAGGAATGCTCCCTAGAGTAACTCTTCCATGAGAGCACTGGGAGATCATGAGAAAGCTCTTTGAAGCATGGCTTACACTGGTGTTTAAGTAACAGCCAGAAATTAAGAGAGCCACAAGTCTACAGCAGGAGAAGGGGAGCTCGGCGGTATATTCATAAGATAAGATGGTATACAGAAGCTAAAATAATGGGTGACGCTATCTGTGTCAACTGGTTGCTCTTTAAAATAGAATGATGAGTGAGAAAAGGTAAGGCCCAGCATGATTAGATTAACTAGTGCCAATTAAAACCCTACACTGCACGTTGCTGTGAGGGTGCCTCCCAGGTACATAAAGTCACAGTGAGAGCAGGCTGTGAGGAATGGCCTGTGCTGGCTCCTCCATCTCCCTGTCTGGCTGGTTGAACGATGAGGTCTCACTGGCTTTCTCACATGGTAGAGATTCTTCCTAGTTGTTACTTTACTTCCAAACTCCAATAAAATGGATGGCTAAATTTGTGTGAAAGAGGAACTCTAAGATTTCGCAGACAGCCTAAAGTTGTGTTTCCTGAACGGAAACAGAGGTGGGGAAGGGAGGGTATGAAAAGGACAAATTAGTGGAAGGAAGAAAAAGAAAAAGTTGATAATATCCATGAAAGGGGCAAACTATCTCACCAAAGCCCCATTGCTGTGAGAACCCCACTGGACCACTGCTCGCTAGCGAAGAGGTGATTCCCAAAGGGTGCTCCATACAGCACTCTTTCTGCAGGATGGTAACTCATAGGTTCAATTCTCTTGGGAAAAACTAGATTAAAAAGTAATTAACCCTGGCTCATTATCACAGAACTTCTCAGGATGCTCCATTCCTGTGCAAATTGTGACCTCCCCCCCATAAGGGCTGTGTGATAAACAGTTTCCCAAATGTGTTTTACCATGGAACCAATGCTCCAGGTCACACTGTAAAATATTGGGTTAAGCAAATGCCTGTAAGACTAGGGTATCAAGTCATTACTATCTTAGTCTGAATTAGTGTGGAGCTGATATGACTGCCTGCCCTTTCACCTGATAGGATGCAAACTAGCTTGATTCTCTGGAAGCTGTTTAACAGTATCACAATCTATGACTCCTTCCTTCAACAAGCCAGAAGCAGGTGGAGTGTTCACGGGAGGGGCTTTGCCACAGGCGTGGAAGGGAGGAAAGCAAGGAAAGCTCTTTGTTCCTTGGGTATACAACTTTCCCTAGACAGTGTAACTCCAGCCTATGGATTGGCCAGACTTGTTTTGTGCTTCTCTTTACTCTCTGATACTGTAGCTGGGAGTTCCGCCCACTTCTCTGCATGACAGCAGATGGCTGACTCTCCTTGCAGATAGAATGATCACTGTTTATCTGTTCTGCTGTTGGTGGACATTGGTGGCTCCCATTTGCCAGCTCTCAAGAGTAATGTTGCTGTGGACAGCTGCATGCATGTACCCAGGACCACAGGCATACTGATGTGGATCCAGGAACAGAATGTCTGAACCATAAATTATAATGTAGGTTCAATTTTATTAGACATTGAAAGATTATTTTTCAAAAAGGATTTTTTTCCGCACCTAAAAATTGAGGATCCTGAGAAGTTCTGTGATAATGGACCAGGGTTAATTGCTTTCTTTTTTTAAACTTTATTTATTTATTTTCCATTTTAATAAATCTTTATTGTTCAGATTATTAAATTGTTTCTCTTCCCCCCCCCATATTTTCCCCTCCACATGAGTCCCACCCCAACATCTGCCCTTACCTCCCCCCCATTGTCCTCATCCATAGGTGTATGATTTTTGTCCAGTCTCTCCCTGCACTCTCCCCTCACCTCTTTTCTCCTGAGAATTATCAGTCCACTCCCTTTCTATGACCCTAATTCTATTATATTTACCAGTTTATTCTGTTCATCAGATTTTCAATTCACTTGATTTTTAGATTCACTCGTTGATAGATATGTATTTGTTGTTCATAATTTTTACCTTTAACATTTTCTTCTTCCTTTTCTTAAAGAAGACCTTTCAGCATTTCATATAATACTGGTTTGGTGTTGATGAACTTCTTTAGCTTTTTCTTATTTGTGAAGTTCTTTATCTGCCTTTCAATTCTGAATGACAGCTTTGCTGGATAGAGTATTCTTGGTTGTAGGTTCTTGCTATTTCATCATGTTGAATATTTCTTGCCACTCCCATCTGGCCTGCATAGTTTCTGTTGAGAAATCAGCTGACAGTCAAATGGGTGCTCCCTTGTAGGTAATTAACTGTTTTTCTCTTGCTGCTTTTAATATTCTCTCTTTGTTTTTTGCTCTTGATATTTTAATTATAATGTGTCTTGGTGTGGTCCTCTTTGGATTCCTTTTGTTTGGGGTTCTGTGAACTTCCTGGACTTGTAAATCTATTTCTTTCACCAGGTGGGGAAAGTTTTCAGTCATTATTTCTTCAAATAGGTTTTCAGTATCTTGCTCTCTCTCTTCTTCTGGCACCCCCATAATTCTAATGTTGGTACACTTGAAATTGTCCCAGAGGCTCCTTACACTATCTTCACATTTTTTTATTCTTTTTTCTTTTTGCTTTTCCAGTGGAGCATTTTTTGCTTCTTTGTATTTCAAATATTTGACTTGATGCTTGCAATCCTCTAGTCTGCTGTTAGGTTTCTGTATACTATTTTTTATTTCAGTCAGTGTATGTTTAATTTCTAGTTGGTTCTTTTTCATCTCCTTTTGGGTCTCACTAAATTTATCCATTTTTTTTTCTAGGAAATTCTTAAAAAAACGTATAACCATGGTTTTGAACTCTATATCCAGTCATTTGTTTTCCTCTATTTCTTTCATTTGTGATCTGTTCTTTAGTCTCCACATATTTCGCTGCTTCCCTGAGTTGGTAGAGTAGCTTGTCCTATGTGGCCCAGTAGCTCTGCCTCCTCAGTTATCTGAGGGGGACACTCTTGGTGCACCCCTTTGTGAACTGTATGTACAGTCTTATTGTAGTTAATTCTTGATTGTTGTTGGTATCACTGAGGGGGATTGACCTCCAAGCCAAATGGTTGTGAGGATCTGCTGTGTCTGCGCATGTGGGCTTGCCTTCAGACCTCTGCCTTTTGCTAGTGTGAGAACTTCTGGAACTCTGCCTTTTCATTCCTGAGTTTCTGTGTGCTCTAGAGACTGTATGAGTCTGGGTCCCCAGGGTCTCTCCTGAAACTGGGGTTCAGGGCAGTTGGACCTGGATTTCAGTGCTGTTGTGAGGTTCTGTTTTCCTCCCGCTAGAGCAGTGGTTCTCAACCTTCCTAATGTCGCGACCCTTTAATACAGTTCCCCATGTTGTGGTGACCCCCCAACCATATAATTATTTTCATTGCTACTTCCTAACAGTAATTTTGCTATTGTTGTGACTCATAATGTAAATATCTGTGTTTTCTGATGGTCTTAGGCGACCCCTGTGATGGGGTCAATGGACCCCAAAGGGGTCGCGACCCACAGGTTGAGAACCGCTACACTAGAGGAAGCCAGGCACAATCAGCAGTCAGTGCTCTGTGTGTACACTTTTGAGTGCACTTTCATGTGCCTCCAGACTTCTGTCTTTCGTGGCTCCCCTATGTTTCGGTGCACTCCTTCCTTTTCACAACAGTCCAGACTCCCCCTATTAGGTCTCGCCTGGAGCTGGGGTTCAGTGCAGTTGGGATTTTCCATCTCCCTACCGCTAGAGGAAGCTAGCCAGACCCTCCTCCGCCCATCCTCTCCACAAGCATGTCTCCTTACCTCAGCTTTTTACAGCTCCGCTGTGTCTTCATGAATCCCTCTCTTTCCTTCTAGTTGTAGAATTTTCACTCAGCCAGCTTTCCTGTGGTTCTGGATGATGTCCATTCTGTCTTTTAGTTGTAGTTTTGAAATTGTTGTGCAAGGCAGCAGCTTAGGTGTTCATCTATGCCACCATCTTCGTTTCTCCTTCAGGTTAATTGCTTTTTAACCCAGTTTTTCCAAAGAGAATTGGACCTATGAGTTACCATCTTACAGCAATGTCTTCCCACCAAACCACTTCATTAACATTTGGATATTGTCAAGTTTCAGTTTTGCCCATCAGGTGCATGGTGTGTGTGTGTATGTGTTGTGGCAGTCATAGTAGGAATAGTGGTACTAGGGATTTAATTAATAGATCTTTATTGCCATCTTACTTTTGATTCCCTTGATTCTGAATGAGGCTGAGCACTGTTTTTTTATATATTTGCTCCTCATATTTTGTATGGTGAGCACTCAAATCGCTTGCCTATTTTCCTACTGAATTGACAACCCTCTTTTTATAGATTTGTAGGGGTCATTGGCATATTATAAATCAGAATTCTTGCTCACTACTCTGTGAATTGTGTTCTCACTTTTCATGGTGTCTTTTAGTGAACAGAAGTTTCTCCTCATGAGTGAGGTGATATTAATCTTTTCCTTTATGGTTAGTGCATTTTGAGTCTTTTTTGAAAAATCATTTTAACTGAAGGCCAGGAAGAATAAATTCCTGTAGTCTAAAAATGTTATAGTTTTGCCTTTAACATTTAAGCCTATTCAATCCAAATTGGAGTTTTCTGAATGATGGGAAGTAGATGCCAATGTCTTCTTTTCCTCCTTCTCCTCTCTCTCTCTGCCTTCTGTGGCTGCCAGTAGCCTGACATGCTCCTGCCCATGCCATCTGTACACATCACATATCCATGTGTATATGACCCTGTTGCTCTTTTTTTTTTTTCATTATGTTTCACAGAAATGTAAATTTTCATGGATCTGGGCAACTGATGAGGAATTCTGAACCACATGTCAGCACCACTGCTGGGTCCCTGGGAGGAGGGAGGACAGGAGCTAAGAGATGAGAGACACCTCTACAAATTAAAACAGTTAAAAAAGAGGCTGTCCAGCTTGGCCAGAATTGGTAAAATTGGATACCTATCCTCTGCTTGTGAAAACTGGTCATAGAGTTTGGAAGAGGAATTTGTCAATATATACTAGTAACTTACACTACTTGCTTAATGACTATTTCTGGGCACCTATCCTGAGGAAAATACTTAAAAATGCACCAAAGTTCCACACAAAGGTTTTTACATTTTTTAGAAGAAAAACATCAGAAACTTTCAAAGTGTCCAGTTAGACTGGTGTTTAAAGAGATTATGGTGCATTCATTCATTGAATAATGTTTGTGATAAGGTTTTTAAAATGTGGGGGAAATGTTTCTGCTATTTCTTTAAGAGGAAAAAAGGAGGCTGAGGCTGTAGATTATGTATGTAGTACAATCCCAAAGAAGTCAGAGTGAAGACGGATGAATTAGTTACTTTCCTCCTTTCGTGTTATTCCCCTTCCTTGGCTTTATTAAATTAAAAAACCTTAAAATATTACATGTTCCTGGTGAGAAGCTAAATGATGGAGGAACATGTAGGAAAGTGTAACAGTCATTGCCCCACAGAGGCTGCTCCTCAGCGAGTAACCATGCTGACTCTCAGCACACTGCCTCCCACTCTTTCTTGGAAGAAGTCTCACACTCAAAAGTCTCCAGGGGCTGAAGCAGGAAACTTAAGTGCAAAAAGCTGTGATATAGACATTAGCAGGTGTGGACTGAGGAAACCTGGGGAATAAACACCTGTTTGCTCAAAACTCCACAATGATCCATCAAACATATGGAGGGGCTGGATACTGCCCACACCACCAATTTCCATGTGAGCACTCTAAAGCATGTATTATTACTATTTTAAAGCAGATTTATTGAGAAATAATTTACATACCATAAAATTTATGCCTTAAAATTATCCAATTAAGAAGATTTTAGTAAATCTACAGAGTTGTACATTCATCACCAGAATCTAATTTTGGAATATTTTCATCTCAAATAGAAACCTTGTACCCATTGATAGTCATTCCCCATCTCTCATCTCCAACTTCCAGCCCTAGGAAACCACTAATCTATTAATCTGTGTCCATAAATTTAGCTATTTGGACATTTCATATAGGTAGATTCATGCAATATGTGGTCTTTTGTAAATGACTTTTTTTATTTAGAAGAATGTTGTTCAGGTTCATGCATGGTTAAGTATATAACCATAATACATTACTTTTTAATGCTAAATAATATTCCATTGCATGAATGGACCACATGTTGTTTCTCCATTCATCAGCAAATAGTATTTAGGTTGTTTCCACTTTGTGCATGGGGGTTAAGGGTGTCCCTCAGCCTGGCCTGCACCCTCTCCAATCTGGGACCCCTCAGGGGATCGGGCCTAAACTGGCAGTCAGACATCCCTCCCATAATCCGGAACCTCTGACTCCTAACCACTCGCCTGCCCGCCTGCCTGCCTGATTGCCCCTATCTGCTTCTGTCTGCCAGCCTGATCGCCCGCTAACCACTCTCCTGCCAAGCTGATCACCCACAAGTGTCCTCCTCTGTTGGTCTGATTACCCACAACTGCCTTCCCCTGCTGGCCTGATCATCCACAACTGCCCTCCCCTGCTACAACCCACCTCCTCCACCAGGAACCACCTCCTCTGCGTGAGGTGGTGGAGACGCTGGGATTGCCTCCACTCTGCGTGGAATCGTGGGATCCCCAGGCCTCACTGCACCCAGCAGCCACTGGACCCTGCTTCCACTGTGCGCGCAGCCATCTTGTGACAGCCGTCTTGTCAGGACATGAGGGCATGACCACCACCTAGGCTATCATTAGTAAAGATTGATATGAATACCTTGTACAATTTTTATGTGTAGAAATATGTTTTCATTACTCTGTGTAGTTACCTAGGAATGAAAATTCTAGGTCATATGTAACTCTATTTAAGATTTAGAGGAACTGCTAAAGTAGTTTCCAAAATGGCTGCATCATCACGTTGAATATTTCTTGCCACTCCCGTCTGGCCTGCATGGTTTCTGTTGAGAAATCAGCTGAGAGTCGTATGGGTGCTCCCTTGTAGGTAATAAACTGTTTTTCTCTTGCTGCTTTTAATATTCTCTCTTTGTCTTTTGCTCTTGGCATTTTAATTATGATGTGTCTTGGTGTGGTCCTCTTTGGATTCCTTTT
>PVJN01007647.1:0-68747 GCA_004026805.1 Lasiurus borealis
AGACAAATATCGTATTATTTCATGCATATGTGGATTCTAAAAAACAAAACAAAACAAATGATCAGCAGAACAGAACAGACTCATAAACACAGAGAGCATGTTGATGGTTGCCAGAGAGGAGGTGAGTGGGAGGATGGGTGGAAGAGGTGAGGGGGATTAAGAATTACAAACTTCCCGTTATAAAATAAACAAATGACAGGAATATAATGTAAAGCATTGGAAATATAGTCAACAGGATTGCAATAATTTTGTAGGGCAACAGATAATTACTAGATTTATCATGATAATCATTTTGTAAAATATATAAATGTTGAATCACTAAACTATTATAATATTGTGTGTCAGTTACACTTCAATAAAAAATTATTCCCTCAAATTGCTCTACAGTTTTGATGCTCTCGCTTTCAGTTTCTCATCGAGGATGGTAGCGGTCTGAAGATGAGCACAGTCCACATACCGCGTATCCACGGCTCACACTTCAATCACCGCGACACTGATTCTCTGCTGCGTCTGTGGCGAGGAATCAATAGAGGAGTTTAAAATATGCAGATGTCTGTGCCCCTGAGAGCTAATGAACAGAATCTCTGGGAGTGTTGCCAGGGTTCAGGCATTTCAAAAGAGCTTTAAAATTGATACGGACACTCAGCCAGGCCTGAGAATTATTGGTTTATGGACAAAAGTGTAAACTTTCAATTCTCTGTAATCTGGCTCCAATCTACCCTTTAAATATTATCAAAATCGCTTTTTTCTCAGAGCCCATATTTCAATCAGCCCGGACATTTGGCCTTTGCAAAATACGATCTGTTTTTTCCCACCTGTGCTGACTAGTCTGGAATGTCCACTGTAAGCGCCCATAGACTGGAAAAGGACCCGCATTTATGAAACCTTTGCTAATTAGTTGTAAAGATTAATTTTGCCCTCATCATCATGCTTTCACTACTTTATTACTTATAATATTACTAGTGACCTGATGCACGCATGAATATTTGTGCGAGAATGGGCCTTCGTCCCCCTGGCTGCTGGCACCGGCTGTGCTCCAGCAGAAACAGCATTTCCGTTCTGGCCCAGAGCCGCCTTTCTGCCTTCCCATGCTGCCCAGAGGCCCCGAGCAGCCAGGGTTGGTGCTCAATGCCTGTGTCCTTCCCATCCCTGGCCACTCGGTGCCTGTGTATGCAAATCAACCTACCATCTTTGTTGGGTTAATTTGCATACTCACTCCTGATTGGCTGGTGGGTGTTGTGAAGGTATGGTCAATTAGCATGTTCTTTTATTAAGTAGATAGTTTATACTAGAGACCCGGTGCACGAAATTCATGCAAGGGTAGGTGTGTCCCTCTGCCCAGCCTGCACCCTCTCCAATCTGGGACCTCTTGAGGGATGTCCAACTCACCATCCAGGACTACTGGCTCCCAACTGCCCGCCTGCCTGCCTTCCTGATTTCTCCTAAACACTTCTGCCTGCCAGCCTGATCACCCCCTAACCACTCCCCTGCCAGCCTGTTTGCCCCTAACTGCCCTCCCCTGCAGGCCTGCTCACCTCTAAATGCCCTCCCCTGAAGACCTGGTTACCTCTAACTTTCCTCCCTTGCAGGCCTGGTCCCTCCCAACTACCCTTCCCTGCTGGCCATCTTGTGGCAGCCATCTTGGGTCCACATGGGAACAGCCATCTTGTCTGTTGGAGTGATGGTCAATTTACATATTACTCTTTTATTAGATAGGATTATATAGGATAAAGGCCTGGTGCATGGGTGGGGGCCAGCTGGTTTTCCCTGAAGAGTGTCCCAGATCAGGATGGGGATTTCCTTGGTGCATGGGGTGGTCTGGGTGAGGGGCCTGTGGTGGTTTGCAGGCCTGTCATACCCTCTGGAAACTTAAGCAGAGGCTGTTTTATCTGAGATTTATTTATCTTCTATAATTGAGACTTTATACCCTTGAGTGGAGGCTAAGGCTGTCCACGAAACTTGGCTTCCTACATCTCTGGGGGCAGCCCAAGTCTCCTGCTCTCTTCAGCTCCGTGCCTGCTGCCATTTTCTCTGGGATTTATTTATCTTTTATCATTGAAACTTTGTAACCTTGAGTGAAGGCCAGGGCCAGCCAGAGCGGGAGGGGAGCTTGGCTTCTTCATTGCTGGGGAAACTCAAGCCTCCTGCTCGCTCTGTGGCTGCAGCCATCTTGGTTGGGTTAATTTGCATGCTTGCTCCTGATTGTCTGGTGGACGTGGCTTGTGGGCATAGCTGAGGTATAGTCAATTTGCATGTTTCTCTTTTATTAGTGTAGATAATAGATTCTGATTGTAATGGTATATAGAGAAAAAATATATATACATATATATTTTTTCTCCCTCTATATATATATTCAAGATAATTGCATCTGAGTCAGATTCCACTTCTCCCTAACCATGTGACTTTAGATAAGCCCAATAACTTCTCTAAATCTACACACTTGAAAAAACAAACAAACAAACAAACAAACAAACAAAAAACCAGCCCAAACTTTACCACAAGGCAGGTGTTAAAAAAGAAAGAAAAGTTCCAACTGGCATGGCTCAGTGTTTGAGCATCAACCTACCAACCAGGAGGCCAAAGCTCCATTCCTGGTCAGGGCACCTGCCTGGGTGGCAGGCTTATCCCAAATAGGGGCGTGCAAGAGGTAGGAGATCAATGATTCTCTCTCATCTTTGATGTCTCTCTCTTTCTCTCCCCCTCTCTCCCTTCCTCTCTGAAACCAACAAAAATATATTTTAAAAAATGAAAGAAAAGAAGAAAGACAAAAGGAAGAAAAAATAAGAAATCCAGGAAGATGGAGGGCTATCTTGAATTGATGCGGGTGGGAGAGTAAAGGTGTCCTGGGATGGAGGATGGCTGGATGTTTTAGCAAGAAAACAAAGGAACTGGAGGAAAACAAAAGAGTTGAAGGGAAAGTTTTAAAAATTATTTTATGTTTCCATTTTTCTCGCAGAGCGGCAGGAGTTAGCCACAGCTCAGATTCTCGTACGTGTATTGTGAAATTATATCAAGGGAGGTCAGAAGTTCTGCTCGGGTGAGGACTTTTTAAAAAGCTATTGACTTCCTCTGACCTCTTAATCGCTGGAGACTGTGCTCTCCCAATGGAGCTTCGCCTCAAGGTTTAAAGCATAAACCTGGTCACAGGGAGTCTCTCGTGGATAATCATTGATGTTGGTGATTAGATGCCTGGGATCTTGGCACTTCATCTTATCCCCACTTTTCCCTTAAGTTTACCCAGGGCTGGCACGAAATATGGCCTGGCCTCACACTGTTCTATATGCATGACACAAGTCTGTAAGCCAAAATAAAAGAAATACAAAAAATAGACACTATATATACTGTAAATGAGAATTATTAGAGTGAGTAGGCCAATAATTTTTTATTTTTTATTTTATTTTTTTAATTTTTAATTAATGTGTTACATGTATACATATCTTCCCATTGCCCCCCCATTCCCATGCATGCCCTAACCCCCCAGTGTCTTGCGTCCATTGGTTGTGCTTATATGCATGCATACAAGTCCTTCTGTTGATCTCTTATCTTCCCCACCTCTCCCTAATCTTCTCACTGTAGTTTGACAGTCTGTTTGATGCCTTACTGCCTCTGTATCTATCTTTTTGTTCACCAGCTTATAATGTTCTTTATTATCCATAAATGAATGAGATCATGTGGTATTTTTCTTTCATTGATTGGCTTATTTCACTTAGAATTTTTTAAATGAATGATAAACATAGTTAAAATAATAAAACTCTTAGCAATCTGAAAACAATTCAGAAATGTAAGAGTGTCATGGAAATATTAGGTAAGAAAATATAACAGCTGATATAAAGAACACACTAGATGGAATAAATAGCTTAATGAAGAGCAAATAAGTGAGTTTAAAGGTCAGATTAAGAAACTATCTGAAGGGGAGCAGGTTAGAATAAAGAGAGAGAAAAGACAGAAAAGAAAAACAAAAAGATTTAGTGGATAGGAGAAATACCAATACCTGGTTGAGTCTCAAAAGGCAAGAAAAACAGGAGAAGAATCAATAGACATTTTCAAAATTAAAACACTTCAAATTGCTAGGGCTTATAGGGGCTAATTGGGGAGATAAAGCAACGTTCATACCTAGATGTTACAATGAGAGAAAGCACTCCAAGGCAAAGGAATAGTGAAAGAATTTCATCTAGAAAGTTCATCTGCCAAAAAAAAAAAATCAGATTATCAAACTGAAAATAATAAGACAAGGCAGTGTTACTTTTAAAGTATTGTTAAAAAGGACCGTGAACCTAAAATATAACTAAAGAAGTTGCCATCTAAAGATGAAAGCTTAATAAGAGAATCCTCAGACATGAAAGGTCTCAGAACTTTTACCATAAAATCCTTCGCTTGAAATAACCTTTGAAGAACAAAACTAGGAGATGCTGAAAAATAAATGAAAAGTCAAGAGGAAAAAATATCTTAGCTGAACTTATTTTTGCTAGGTAAATAAAATTAAAGAATGGGTAAAAAGTATAATGACAATAACCTAAACTAAAATTCTAGATAATGATAGAATGTGACAGATGAGGTGAAAGAAATATGAGAAGTTATTTTGTTGTGTTAGAAAGAAGATAAAAATATTTATAAATTGTGGGCATAAATAAGAACACAAAAGAAAGAGTATGAGTCTTAAAATGAAGACAACAATCAAAATAATAATAAAATAAATAACTAATAAACTAATAACTAATAAACTAATACTAATAAACCAGACAGAGAAAATGAAATACTAGCGAAAGGAGGCCAGAAGGTGTAAAGAGAGAAGAATAAAGGAAAAATGTAAGATGTCAGAAATAAGTCTTACTTTAACAATTATAATTTATATTTCAATCGACGATGTGAATTAAAACAGCAGAGATAAGATCTAATCCCAAGTAATTACACTAATTAAAACTCAGAGCAAACTTACTAATTACAAGACCAGGATCTGCTAATTGGATGAAGAAATATGCTGTCTGAGAGACAAACTGAAAGCAAAAATACTCAGAAAGACTCAAAATCAGAGGATGGGGACTAATACCAAGCAAATACAAATCAAAGAAAACTGCATTTTCTTATGTGATTGACACAGGGCTAATGGACAGAGTCAGCACAGCAGCTCAAAAAGCAGACACAACAGAGAAATAAAAGGCTTTAACAACAACCTTTGAGAGATGAAAAATAAAGGTATGTACATAGACAGAAAGAAAGAAAGAAAGAAAGAAAGAAAGAAAGAAAGAAAGAAAGAAAGATAGAAAGGTAGAAAGAAAAAAGAAAGAAGAAAGAAAGAAAGAAAGAAAGAAAGAAAGAAAGAGAAAGAAAGAAGAAAGAAAGAAAGAAAGTAAGTTGGAGGAAGAGAGGAGGGAAAAAGAAATGTAAAACAAGAGAATAGGTTATAATGAAGAATAAAATAGCGCCAAGACCGGTTTAGCTCAGTGGATAGAGTGTCGGCCTTCGGACAGAAAGGTCCCAGGTTCGATTCCCATCGGAGGCATGTACCTTGCTTGCGTGCACAACTCCAGTAGGGGGCGTGCAGGAGGCGGCTGATCGATGTCTCTCTCTCATGGATGTTTCTGACTTTCTATCTCTCTCCCTTCCTCTCTGTTAAAAAAAAAAAAATCAATGTAATATATTAAAAAAAAAAAAGAATAAAATAGCTCTAGCAGGTTTGGCTCAGCTGATAGAGCATCAGTCTGTGCACCAAAGGGTTCTGGGTTCAATTCTGGGCTTTTCCCCAGCCCAGGCCCTGGTCAGGACTGTGTAGGAGGTAATCAATGTGTTTCTCTCACAGTTTCTCTCTCCATCTTTGCTTCCTTCTCCCACTCCCCCTCCAAATCAATGGGAAAATCCCCTCAGGGGAGGACTGACAATGGCAAAATAAATAAAAGGCAAACCCGCAGGGTTTTTCTAACTAACACAATGCTGTGTTCTGCTCTGCCTATAAAATAGAGCTTTCTCTGCTTCAGAGGACAACCAGATCATCTTGCCTAACTATTTGAATATTTATTATTTTGTTTATGCGCATACCTAAGATAATAGAAGATCCCATTATAAATAAAACAAAGCAGATTTTTTAAAAATAATTTTTTTTATTAGATCACTAAAGCTGGGTTTTCTCTCGCGGGGTCAGCTGTGGGAGAGACACGGAACTTGACTCAGTAGACCCTTTCTGCTACCTGTGCTGAAGGTTCCAAAGTTGGTGTTTGTATGGACCCGACATTGCTCTCGCCAGAACCGGTGCCTCATTTCTTGATGGCATCTGTAGCTGACGGCCAGGAGGAGAAAATTCATAACATTTTTATTTTCTGAGATAAAATAGAAGAAAACAGACATAAAGATTGACTCTACAATTCTTCCAAGAAGGGGATTTATTGAGCACAGACTACCTTTCCTCAGCATAAGAAATCCCCTGTTGAACACTGAAGACACCAGCTTATTCTAAAGTGAAAGTTGAAAAGTTAATTCTCTATCATTTTAGTTACTATTTTAGCATTCATTTAGTGGAGAAGATGCAGATGTCTATCTCATGTTGTATATATATATTTTTTACAACTAACATGAAGAAAAAATAAAGGACCCTATCTTTGACCTGCCTATATTTCAAAACTGGCGCTACTGCCAAAACTGGTTTGGCTCAGTGGATAGAGCATCGGCCTGGGGACTGAAAGGTCCCAGGTTCGATTCCAGTCAAGGGCATGTACCTTGGTTGTGGGCACATCCCCAGTAGGGGGCGTGCAAGAGGAGGCCGATCCAATGTCTGTCTCATCGATGTTTCTAACCTTCTATCCTTCTCCCTTCCTCTCTGTAAAAAAATCAATAAAATATATTAAAAAAAACAAAACAAAACAAAACAAAAAACTGGCTCTACTATTTTAATTTTCCTCCTTCAAGAGTTTATGAATGTTTTCAAACTAACAGCATTGAAATCATTATTTGTATTACTGGATAAAAAGTATAACGACAATAACCTAAACTAAAATTCTAGATAATAACAGAATAGCGACAGATAAGGTGGAAGAAATATGAGAAGTGATTTTGCTGTGTTAGAAAGAAGATATAAATATCTTTGTTTATTACTTAGAGGTGCGTGAGAGAATGAGGTTGCCCCTTCAACATAAAAACCTGAGGGTAAATTTAATTTCTGATGGTTTAGCTTTTTGGTGGGCGCTCTTTCAGAAGGCTGTGGCATGCGCGGAGTAGATTTTCAGAGTGATATTTAATAAAGACACAGGGACAGGAGGAAGGGGGTTTGTCAGGCGTGCTTTGTGCGGCTCTGCCCTTTCTGAAACGAGCTAATGACTTCTGCTTCCTGACCCATCGCTAATGGCGGCGTGGTCTTTTCAGAAAGGACACCCTGTCAGAGCCAGAGGTATGAGGCCCTCATGGCGCGGTGGCACATCAGACGCAGGTTGCTGAGACTTAAATGTTAAATACCTCGCAGGATGAAAGGCCGCCCAGGAGCGAAAGGAAGAAATTATTTGCAGACAATGGGTTATGAAGATGGGGCTTGGTTATCGAAAAGTCTTGATAGTCAAAGTCTGTTTTAAAATACACAGTAGTTTTAATAACTGGACTAAGCATTATAAAGTGCCCAACTCTTTCCATTCAACTGCCATCTCATTGTAGATGATATATTTTACTATATATTTTATTTAAATAAGGCAGTACTTTTTTCTCTCTTCACTCCCAAGCTGCCATTTTGCTTCATCTGGTTTTACTTGAGTTTTGGGGAAAACCATGATGATTTGTCACTTGTAATTATAAAATATTCCTATGTGATCTAGGCTGTAAGTCAAGGATCTGGTAGCCAAAGCACAGGTGTATGAATCAAAATTCTACGTTATCGCCAGGACCGGTTTGGCTCAGTGGATAGAGCATCGGCCTGCGGACTGAGGGGTCCCAGGTTCGATTCTGGTCCAGGGCATGTATCCTGGTTGCGGGCACATCCCCAGTGGGGGGCGTGCAGGAGGCGGTTGGTCGATGTCTCTCTCTCATTGATGTTTCTGACTTTCTGTCCCTCTCCCTTCCTCTCTGTAAAAATCAATAAAAAAATATATATATTTAAAAATTCTACCTTATCTACCCATGTCCCCGAAAGGGACTCATGAGTTATTTAATATCTCTAACCAAGGAATTTCTTTTCAGAAACAAATATTTTAATTACCCATCAATTACATGACAGTTGATTCAATGAAGTTTATTTATTTAGCATTTTCTTTAATATACTAGTACATTGTGCAAAATTATATACTTTTTCAAGTAGGTGAAATAGACAGAATCTGCCCATATAAACAGACATAGATAGGTAAGAACTAAGCAAACATGATTATTCATAATCATGCACTTTAGCAATAATGTTTTTATATGTGACGGTTCATCAGGTTGATTTTCTGCAGGAAGTGTCTTGGGAGCTGGAAATATTTACTTCTTGTGTCTTACATTCATTCTTAGCAGCTGGTCATAGCAATCCCAAGTTGTGTTCACTTTCTTAAAAAAATTGATTTCAGGTATAATGTTATGTGTAGAAATAGAAATGACGGACAGGCCAGAGTTAACTGAAACACAACCTAGACATGGGGACCAGATTTGTTAAGTCTCAGTGACAGTTCCCTTGCATACCTCTAATCCAGTGGTTCTCAACCTTCCTAATGCCGCGACCCTTTAAGACAGCTCCGCGACCCTTTAAGACAGCCCAACCATAACATTATTTCCGTTGCTACCTCATAACTGTAATCTTGCTACTGTTATGAACTGTAATGTAAATATCTGATATGCAGGATGTATTTTCATTGCTACAAATTGAACATAATTAAAGCATAGGGATTAATCACAAAAACAATATGTAATTATATATTGTGAAATATTTATTTCTAGTGACAAATAAATGAAATTTTGTCTTGAATCGTGGTGTAGCATGGGTAACAGTCTTCATATGACAACAGTAAACTACATGGCTACATTTTGCTACACCGAGGAGCGGTGTGTTGGTTCCTAAGACCATGGGAAATAGGTGTTTTCCGCTGGTCTTAAGCGACCCCTGTGAAAGGGTTGTTCGACCCCCAACAGGGTCGCGACCCACAGGTTGAGAACCCCTTCTCTAATCTGTCTTTTGATCTTAGCATGTGCCTCTTTTGAGTAGGGAAATTGGAGTCACTGTGTAGAAGGAAGGAACTGGAGGTAGAAAGGGCAATGTTCAGATCTTTACAGAACCCCAGAAGAGAGATTAAGATACTGGAATTTAGATTCAGGGGGTCAAGAAGAGACCAGCCCAATAAGAATGATGGGAAAGCTTGGTGAATGATGAGCTGTGAAGGAAGAAGACTTGTTTATAACACAACCCTCGTTAGTTCGAAGTGGGTATCAAAGCTCCACAGTCCTCGGGACCCTCATATCTTGGCTCCTCACTGCGGGAGACCCCTGGCTTCCACGTCAGGGTTGGGGGGACTCTCCCATCTCTGCTATTGTGTGTGCATCCCTCCAGCAGGGAAGACAAGAGAAAGGGGCACACTCCGCTTAGAAAGCAGGCGCTGGCAGTCTTGTTGCTGCTGTTGATTTCAGGGAGATAAAATAGATATGATCTTTACTCTGAGTGGCCCACTGCCCATCTGAGATTGAGGTGTAATTGATGAGGAAGAAGTAGAGAACTGATACTGACAACAACCTCCACTTGTAAAATGCAAGACTGATCTCCCCACCCCAGCCACTGAGGAGAGTAGAAAAATGAAAAAAAACAAAAACAAAACAAACACACAAAAAAACAAAACAAAACAGCCGAAACCGGTTTGGCTCAGTGGATAGAGCGTCAGCCTGGGGACTGAAAGGTCCCAGGTTCGATTCCTGTCAAGGGCATGTACATTGGTTGCGGGCACATCCCCAGTAGGGGGCGTGCAGGAGGCGGCTGATCGATGTCTCTCTTTCATTGATATTTCTGGCTTTCTATCCCTTTCTCTTCCTCTTTGTGAAAAATCAATAAAATATATTAAAAACAAACAAACAAACAACACAAAACAAAACAACAACAACAAAATAACCCTGGATGTTTTCTTTGCTTTGTGGGCCCAATAGTAGAAAGGTTGATATAGATGTAGATACGCATTTACACACACACACACAGGAATATTGTGTAAGGGTGTGTGTGTGTTGGGGGGGAGAGTAATAATGTCTAATAAAAATCACCCTCCACCCTACTCACATACTGACTTGAATCACACTTTTATATAAGAAATAAAATATTGCTAAGAACCCCAGGAGAAAGATAGTTCTCCCACCAAATGGTGTTTCAAATTCTCTTGAAGACATCACATTATTTCCTTGAAGTTAGAGAAGAAATGGGATGAGGGGGTGATTTAGGATGGAAAACAGAACTGGGGCATTATGATAAAGATGAAGTGCTCATCAAACATATCATTATAAGTAGTATTACTTCAATCATTAAATTATTATGTTTCCAGATGTATCTTGAAATTTGACTGATAGATGCTTTTTTTTTTTTATTATTTCACAGTTTCCATGCTGCTCTTATTAGCTGGAAATGCAGCACTTTCATTTTAAAAATCCATAATTAGTATATCCAACACTCCAGAGATAAAATAATCGCCTGTCACTTGTCTCTTTGCAAAGATTAATTTCATTCATCTCAAAACTCTAGAATAAACCAGGACCTCTTCTCTATAGCTGTACCCTGTTGTGTGTCCTACCGAGTGTCACAGTTCTACAATTTTATGTCTTAGTTATTGTTGTTGGTGGTTTTTTTCTCAAACACGGTTACTGGTTTTGGATCACTTCCTGCAGGGACAATCGTGAAGTGTGAAAAAGAAAGCAGAGGGTGTTTAATCTCTAACATGAGAACACAGCACATTTGGGGAAGTCGTGAAAGCAAGGGAGCCTTCGATATTTAGGGCACATGTGTTTGGAAATGACAGGCAAACCTAAACCCTGAGTGGCAGAGATAATAATCACACGGGTCTCTCACAACATGTTTAGGGAGTAAAAATGTTCATCAGGTCAGGAAGCAGGAAAGGCATAATGTCACCCAGATATTGCACTGAGGAAAAGATGAAAAAAGGCTTTCTCTTACATACTGACCAAACACAGCTCTGAATGCAGGTTATGAGTTCATGTGCATGAAAGCATTTTACTAAGTGCCATTGAGAGAGAGAGTTGTCCTCATTTTAGAGCAGATGTTAAAGGAAACCAGCCTTATACAGGCAGAGGGTGAGGGTTACACCTGTATCCTCTGGCATGCAGGGAAGCAGGGGAGAGTGAAGCTCTAGACTCAATCTGGGCTTTCTTCAAGATTGAAACCGGCCGAGACCGGTTTGACTCAGTGCATAGAGCGTCGGCCTGCAGACTGAAAGGTCCTGGGTTCGATTTCGGTCAGGGGCAGGTACCTTGCTTGTGGGCACAACTCCAGTAGGGGGCGTGCAGTAGGCGGCTGATCGATGTCTCTCTCTCATCGATGTTTCTGACTTTCTATCCCTCTCCCTTCCTCTCTGTAAAAAATCAATATAATATATTTAAAAAAAAAGATTGAAACCGGTTGAATTAAGGATTGCCAAGGACTCTTTCCATCTTAAATATTTAAATGTTAGATAGGCAAGTCCAGTGGAAATTCAAATCACAGGGAGGTGGGATGCTTAAAAAATATATAGCAAATTCGGTGACTAACAAAATACAGATAACGAAGGGAACCTCAAAAACATTTGACGAAGTGAAAGAAGCCAAACACAAAACACAACATTACTGTACAATTTTCTTTATGTGAAATGTTCACAATAGGAAAATCTATTTTTATTATTCAGAGAGATTTTATTTCTAAGTATTATATATACATATACAAGTGCATGTATGATATATTTTACATATGTGGATTAGGTAGCTAAAAGACATGCCTTATAGAAAAATCATTTTCTAAAGGAACAAAGTGAGGAAAATACAGATAAATTCGGGAGACTAAAACTCAATGGATGCAAAGAGTGGATCTATGGAAATTGAAGAGCCACTTATCTTTTTATTGGTGTGGAAGTGAACGCTAAAAATGTTCCCATCTTGCGTTTGATTAATTCAGTTATATTTATACTCTCTCTTGAGATTGACCATGACGCGCATCCATACTTTTTTAAAACGCATGTTCCACATGTAATGTTACACATGCTAAATCAAGAACAGTATCCTTACCCCCTCCTTCCTCCTGCGGGGCCATCCCAGGGCAGAACACATGAATCAAGGCCAGAGCTTTAGGTGCTGGTTCCCAGGCTGAGAAGGAGAGACGGGAAGAGAAACAGGCAGACGGGCACTTGGGTAGTTGGCTACCGCCTCGCTACAAGGCACAGCAGCCTGGCACCCGGAGTGGAGACCTGGAGTGGGGATGTCCTTGTCGCCGAAGAAGTGACGAGCCTCCTGCTGTTGACCTCTCCCCAGGGAACCCAACCCCTTGCCTCACAAGAACATCGGAGAGACCCGCTGCCCTTTCCACAGAAGGTCCTTTCATTGGCTGGATGTAGGAGACAAGGACAGGCCAGAGGCAGGCCCTTCTGCCAGTCCTTCGTGATCCCACTGAGCATCTTCTCAACAGCCATCTCCGCCCGGTCCCCTTCTTCCCAAGTGTCACTGTGGTTTGCCTCTGCGTCTCCTTCCTTGGAGAACTGTCGGCAGACTCCACAGGCTCTGCTCCACCACGCTCATGCCCGTCTCTTTGGCGGTGTTGGTATAATCATTTTCAAGTTTATTTCCCTTCTGGGGCTCAGCTCCCATATTTGATTCCCCATACAGCAGCGGTTCTCAACCTTCCTAATGCCGCGACCCTTTAATACAGTTCCTCATGTGGTGGTGACCCCCAACCGTAAAATTATTTTTGTTGCTACTGCATAACTGTCATTTTGCAACTGTTCTGAATCGTATCTGTGTCTTCCAATGGTCTTAGGAGACCCCTGTGAAAGCGTTGTTCGACCCCCAAAGGGGTCGCGACCCACAGGTTGAGAACCGCTGCCATACAGGGTGATGTCTCATCTTCAGACTCAGGCACAGCATCATTCTCTGGTGCTGTCTTAGGTGGATGACAAGGAGAAGGTGTAGGTCAAAGGTCCCAGCTGGTCCCACAAATGAGTCATTCAATTCTTCGGAATCACTGCCACAGCCTGCAGTTCAGGGTGAAAGTTGGGGGTATCATGAGGTTGTTGTAATCAGAGTCTTCAGTTTCTTCCTAATGCTCAGACCCCGCCCCTAAGTGAAAGAAGCCAAACAAAAATGACAGTACAATGGTACCTCGAGATACGAGTTTAATTCGTTCTGTAACCTTGAGGCGTGGGAGACTATGAGACGCTCGAGTCGCGGTAAACTGGTGGGTCGTGTGCAGCCGGCCCATCCGAATGATTACTCGTATCTCAAATGTTGCTCATATTTCAAAGCAAAAATCGCTCGCTCGATGGCTCGTATCTCAAAAATCTCCTATGTTAGGGCACTCGTATCTCGAGGTACCACTGTATTATACAATGTCATTCATGCAGAATGTCTTACAGAATAATAGGCAAGTTTATGGAGATAGAAAATAGATTAGTGGTTGATCAGGGGAGGGAAATCGAGCTGGTGGGACTAGAGAGTAATGTTAAAGGATGGAGGATTTCTTTGGGGGCAAAGAAAATATTCTAGGTTGATTATATATTATATAATATATAATTGATATATATATTGCACAGCTCTGTATCTACTAGAAGCCCATGATTAAACTGTGCGCCTCAATGGGCGGATTGTGTGGCATGTTATTTATTTCTCAAAGAAAGGTCTATTTTTAAGCATCTATTTTTAAGCTTTAGCTAAGGACAGAAATGGGAAGCATCACAGCGATTCTCTTTGACGTGACGCCAGTCTCCAGTTAAAAATGAAGCATCAAATAGACCATCCAACCACAGGGGGGAAGGGGGGAGTAGGGGGGAGTGGGAGGGGGAAGAAGGGGGGGATCAACCATATAAGCATAAGCCATGGACACAGTCAGTAGGGGAGGTGAGGGCGTGTGTGGAGGGGTGGGTGTGGGTGAGAATGAGCAGAGAGAGGGCAATCGGGGAGAAGGATTCATATGTAATACTTCAAACAATAAAGAATTTGAAAAGGGGGACATTACTTGATTGTCTTCATTAATAAAAATAACCATTCGCTTGGGAAATGTAAGATAGGAGTAAATTTATCTCAGGAGCTTTCTTACTGCCTCCTGTCAGCCTTTCATAGGGCCTTTACCTGCTATTCACGGTACTGTTTTCACTAACTTCCTATGATAATGAGGCATTTATTGCCAAGGTCTGTGACACTTCAACTTATACTTCTGTCTGCGGCCACTCCCGCCTCTCACAACCAGGGAACTGGACTTTGTCCTGAACAGTAAAAGCTGATCTGGAGGAAGGGAAATTCACAGCCAAGCAACAGTAATGCATGTATTTGCATAGTTATATTCATCCTGGAATTTTACTCTTACAGCTCCCTAAAGTGATCGGAGGAGATATTATTAGTCTTAATTTACAGAAGAAGGAACCAAGGACCGGAGAAGCAAGATGATTTGTCTAAAATCAAACAGCTATGAAGTTGCAGATCTTGGATCAGACTGCAGTTCTATCTGATCTCAAAAGCCATGTTCTCTCTCTCACATTGCGCTGACTCTTTTACCGAGAGAGTAATACTCTCTCCTGCTGAAATAGACTTGTTATATAAAACCACCCAGCATTAGAAATCACCCAGAAAGCTCCGAGACAAACTGAAATTTGAAAAAAAAAAATCTACCTAACAAAATTTGTGGTTAAAAATTTAAAAATCTATCCAATTAAAAGATTATTAGTTTTACAATACAGAGTGTCTTCAGAGAGTTTTAATATACGTTTCAAATGTAATTCAATTTACAGAAATCAGTTGCTATGTTGAAATATGAACCAGAGAACTCAAATTTAAGTAACTACTTGAGGAAATTGTGAGGCCTACAGAACTTCAATTTTCTCAATAATAAATATGAGTGTAGAAATGATCTTTTATTCATGCATTCCACTATTCATGCATTCATTGAATACATGTGCAAGAGGTCTTCTAAGTGATATGAATTCCATAGCAAGGAAGACAGAATAAAGCCCTACTATGGGGGATCAATGTCTGCTTTGCTTTCCAATCTGTCCCCAACCTTCTCACCCTCTGCTGTTTGTGTCAGAGATCTACATTTCCTTAGGTTCTCTTGCCCTTTGACCTCTGGGTAAGCTTCAGCCTACAGGAAGTACGGGTATAAGATTAGGAAGTAAGAGTGGAAAAACCCAAGTATTCCTCCGGAAGTTAACCTCCCTTAATAAACCTGCTTCCTGCCAATAAACCCCACCATGATTCAACTTCTGAAAATACTGTCAATCCACTGTTTGCACAGCTTTCCACCACTGCTAATATCTCGATGACTCATGATTCCTTTTCTTGTTGAAAAATATAACTACAGATCCAAGAAAATCTACAAACCCTAAGCAAGATAAACACTAAGAAAATGACAGCAACTTGCATTATAATCAGAGTGTTGAAAACCAATTATAAAAGAGAAGGTTTTGAAAGCAGCCAGAGATCAAAGAACAAAGATGAGAAGTACTGCCGACTTTTTATAAGAACTAATGAAAGCAGAACATCTTTAATGTGCTGAAAAACAAGAGCAGGTTTGGTTAAAGAGATGCTAAGATGAGAAGAAAAGAAAGGGCATGGAAAGAAACAGGAATACGAGAAAAAAAGCAAAACTTGCTTTCTTTTACCTCACTTATCAAATACAAGACATATTTACATTAAGTTTTCTTAAGAGCGAATTAATTACTGCAGACTCTTAAAGCTCTTGGTAAATTTCAGGTGGTTGTGGTTGATATTTAAAATATGAAAAAAAAACTGTGTGCCCATTTACATGAATGAAAATAAACTGAAGATATTCAAGGAGGAAATGTATTTGATTTTAAACATATTTTCTTAAAGGAAATAATAAATAATGAGCAGGATAAAGGTAACTAAATACATGTACCATTTGCAAAACCCTAACAACCCCCATTATATTGCTTTATGGAAGATGGAAATTGGAGAGCCACTTATCTTTTTATTGGTGTGGAAGTGAACACTAAAAATGTTCCCATTTTGCATTTGATTAATCCGGTTATATTTATACTCTCTCTCTTGAGATCGAACATGACTCATATCCATACTTTTTTAAAACGCATGTTCCACATGTAATCTTACACATGCTAAAAGCATGAATTTTTAAAATATATTTTTTATTGATTTTTTACAGAGAGGAAGGGAGAGAGATAGAAAGTCAGAAACATCGATGAGAGAGGGACATCGATCAGCCGCCTCCTGCACGCCCCACTGTGGAGATGTGCCTGCAAGCAAGGTACATGCCCCCCAACCGGAATTAAACCTGGGACCCTTCAGTCCGCAGGCCGACGCTCTATCCACTGAGCCAAACTGGTCTCGGCATGAATTTTTTCAAAGAAGCCCTAATAACAGGAAAGATCACAAGTCTGACATTACCTATTTTGACAATTTCTTGTTCTCTCTCTCTCTCTCTCTCTCTCTCTCACACACACACACACACACACACACACACACACACACACACACTGCTGTGTAACAAGCACCCAAACAGAATGGCTTCAAATAACCATCACGGACTATTTCTAGGGTTGATGGGTCTTGACAAGACAAGGAAAAGAAGTTTTCATCCAACCACATGTATGCAGCTAACTGAGCACTGACTCTGGGTTGGGCTGGGGTCGCTGGGTGGGGCTCTGTTCTCATATTTATCCCCCTCCTGGCACCCAATGACTGACTGGGCAGAGCGTAAAGGAAAAAGCAGAATCCTGCAAGGCCTCTGAGAGGCCTGGCCCGCCCCCATCCCATGCCATTCTGGTGGCTGGAGCAGGTCTCGGGCATCTATTGTGGAAGGCACTGCAAAGTCACAGGGCGCCGAGGGTGGATGCAAAGAAGGGCAAATCATTAAAGTAATTAATGAAATCTAGCCAGTCTCTGACACCAATGGAAAGATCCGTGAGACACACGTGAGAGTGTGTCCACCATGAATAGCCCATTGATACGTAAGAGGATTAACTTCTCAAGTCTGTGAAACTGAATCCCAGCGTTCGAGGCCCTCCGAGGGGCTGTCTTTACCTGTCAGCTGATCTCTTTACGCTGCCTTTGCACAGAGTGCCTCACCTTGAACGTGGACGGTCACGGCGTTGGCTAGGACTGAAATAAGTATGGTATTGGGGACACTATTTGTGCACTGCATTTTGCCACCATGTCACTAATCCGTGCATCTTGTGTTCAAGTGGTTGTGCTGGTTTTATCACAGGTGTTCTAGAGAACAATGTTAGAAAAGATATCTAGATTTGGGGCTTAGAGGGCAACTGATAATGCTCTTCCTTAATAGGTTGGTGAATTGAACAAAGATGGCAAAAGAAGGGAGGTTCCCGCAAGAATTGCATTTTCATAGATGTTGTAACACATCCAATTTAAAAATACTCATTTGCTGATGTGGTGTTCAGCTCTGTTACTTCATGTCATCCCAGAATAAAGAAGAGTTGTTTAAAAAGTCTAATTGCAAAGTAATCAGTATATGCTAGTCCTCTTATATACAAGCTCTCTGCTCTAATTGTGCCCATCAAATCTTGTAAGGTAAATCTCCTTAAAAAATACATGGAGGCAAAAGCAGGCTTACAGTTGTGAGTACACAAAACAGTTTATTCTTGTATGAGTATTTGTTAATGACTATATTACTTCTTTGTCTTACAACTATAAACAACCCCTATACAGTATATATTTTTACTGTATACTTTATTTTCTTCGTTTTTTTTCCAGCAAATGCAATCTAAAACTGTGCAAATAACAAAATATGTTGGTGCTCACTACTGCTTTCTAGACTTTCAAATGAAAAATTCTGCATTGAAATAATCTTCAATAAATTAAAACATTATTTTCTATGGTTGCTAAAAGTTTTCAAGCATCAGAAGTGAGTTTAAGGTCGTTTTCTTCATGAGGCAGTGACACAAATCATTTGTCAACATTCCTCCAACTGTTTTATCTTTTTCTTTTCTTTTTTTCTTGCTCTGTATCAGACATTTTGAAGTTATTGGTTTATACACATAGCGAAACAGGTGAATTAAAAGGTTTCATAAAAGTGTCAAGAAATGTCAGCATGGAAAACAGACTGACGTATTTGTAATTCGGTCCAAATGTAATCATTTCTACTGAAAACTGCAGGAGGGCATCTGAATAATAACTAACGTGTGAGCAGCCTTTTGCAGTTTGCAAAGCACACCCCGCTCTGCTGAGCTGTGGTTCGGAGGAGACTTGTTGAAAGTCACCTTGCAAATAAGATGCAGAATCCACCTCCACATTTTCTGATGTTTAAACTTGGTATCTCACAAAGCAGTCCGCAATCTCCATAACCGTGCAAAATCTCTCCACCCGTTAGCGTTTTTCTCCAGTGTGTGTAAACTCGGGTTATACTACACACATTGCCAAGGTCGTCCTCCATTGTTGTTTGGACACTTCCTGTCTTTTTTTTATTATTAAATCTTTATTACCCAGATTATTACATTTGCTTCTCTTTTTTCCTCCCATAGCTCCCCTCCACCTGGCTCCTACTCCTCCCTCTACCCTTACCTCCCTCCCGTTGACCTCATCCATAGGTGTATGATTTTTGTCCAGTCTCTCCCTGCACACCCCTCACCCCTTTCCCCCTGAGAATTATCGTCCACTCCCTTCCTATGCTCCTGATTCTGTTATATTCACCAGTTTATTCTGTTGATCAAATTTTTAATTCACTTAATTTTTAGATTCACTTGTTGATAGATATGTATTTGTTGTTCATAATTTTTTGGCTTTTACCTTTTTCTTCTTCCTCTTCTAAAAGAGTACCCTTCAGCATTTCATATAACACTGGTTTGGTGGTGATGAACTCCTTTAGCTTTTTCTTATCTGTGAAGCTCTTTATCTTCTCTTCAATTCTGAATGTTAGCTTTGCTGGGTAGAGTATTCTTGGTTGTAGGTTCTTGCTATTCATCACTTTGAATATTTCTTGCCACTCCTGTCTGGCCTGCATCATTTCTGTTGAGAAATCAGCTGTCAGTCGTATCGGTGCTCCCTTGTAGATAATTAACTGTTTTTCTCTTGCTGCTTTTAATATTCTCTCTTTGTCTTTTGCTCTTGGTATTTTAATTATGATGTGTCTTGGTGTAGTCCTCTTTGGATTCCTTTTATATGGGGTTCTATGTGCTTCCTGGACTTGTAAGTCTATTTTTCTTTTTTTTAACAGATGTGGGAAGTTTTCAGTCATTATTTCTTTAAATCACTGTCCTGTCTTTACGACTATATTGGGAAGTTACTACAAGTAGAGGGTTCCTTTGCCGGCCGTTTCTTTAACAGCTCTGTCCTGTGCTCCAGCCTTAACCTCTCCAGCCTGATTATATGCTCATTCATAGTTAGGGACAGAATATAAAGAAACGTTTAGTCATCAGTATAACCCAGCATTTCATAGTTCAAACTCATTGGGAGTTTCTTGGAGTTGGTACATGGGATTTGAGTGCACACAGGCATGTCCCTACACTAAGGATGCTGGAGTGATAAACGGCATTGCGTTTCCAGAATATATGAGAAGAGCCTGGTGTAAGTGGGGTTTGCAGAATTTCGTTGATCCAAACTATGTTTTCTGCAACTTAGATTAATTTTCTCACTTTCCACTCAGCGACGTTCTTAAGTCTCCCTTCTTACAAAATGCGTGTATGTTTTTCTGCTTGGAACGTTGAAAGGCTTCCAGCAGGTCCTGAGAGCTCAGTATTTCATCCTCTACAGTTTCAATAGAGTTTTTTTTCTTTCCCCTTAATAGCTTCGTGAAACTGGAGAATAATTACCTTTTCAGTGAATGTTCAACCGATGGCATTTTTAAACAAAAAGCTGGCAGCGAGAGTTATGTCAAGCCATCGAGCACTGAAGAGTGGTTTGGCCTCTTTGCAGCTCACCTCGGAGACAGCCGGCTCCCTCTGTCCTGCCAAGTGCACATTAAGAAATCACACCGCGGGGAGGGGGGCGGACTGGGGATGTTTCTGCTCTGGGGGTAGCGCTCTGGATCTCCACAAACCGCTCCAGGAGCCCAGCTCTCCCATCCTTTTTATAAAATATATTTTACTGATTTTTCACAGAGAGGAAGGGAGAGGGATAGAGAGTTAGAAACATTGATGAAAGAGAGACATAGATCAGCCATCTCCTGTACACCCCCTACTGGGGATGCGCCTGCAACCAAGGTACATGCCCTTGACCGGAATTGAACCTGGGACTTTTCAGTCCGCAGGCCCATGCTCTATCCACTGAGCCAAACCAGTTTCGGCTCTCCTATCCTTTTCGTAACCGGGCAGGCCTTCTGCAAAGACCCCCAAAGTTCCATTTTTCTCACCATCTTAAAAAAAATAATTAGGCGGGTGCAATAACATTTGTAAGCCATTTTAATGCCTTAACATTTCTCTGGTTTGCTTAAGACTCAGGACAAATTCAGCCTTTTGTCACACCTTTGGGAAGGCCCTAGATTAGAAGACAAGCAAGGACTATTTCCCAGCGCCAAGCCAAGCATGTGTGCCTCCCACACCGAGAGCCGAAACGCACCATGGCAGAACCTGTCCAAGCCTATAATCGGAATAGAAATTTCAGTCCATCATCGGAAATGCACTTTTTTTATGAGCAAAGCTCTGCATTGGCCATTATAGGTGGGATTATGACAACAAGTATATTAAGAACTATATTGAATACATGGTAGAAAGGATTAGGTTTAATAATGGATGTACTGATAAAATGCCTGTCTATGGAAAAGAAGAAGAGTGATCTCTTTGAGGGACTGAGAGACGGGGTGGTGGGGGCGGGGGGCAGGACAGAGCTTGGAGACTTAGGTCAGAATTGGGAATTTCTTTGACTGGACTCAAGCTGTGGATTTCTACCACACACACACACACACACACACACACACACACACACACAGGCTACAAGCTCTCCAAAACGAGAGAGATCCGTTCTAAGCCATAAGGACAAGGTCAGCAACCAACCAAGATTGGGGTCACAGAATTGAGAGTTCAGAGCTTGGAAGCTCAGAATGGCAACTCAGAGGGTCAGAATGAGAGCAGTTTGGGAGCAAATAAAGGCGGCTGTGAGAGGAAGCCCTGCAAACACAAAGCAGGGTTCGCAGGCACGGATTTGAGGTCCTTGGCATGGGCTGGCTCCTTTACGGTGCAGGAAAATCACGTGGAGCAGATGCCACGTGAATAGAAACAGGTGACACCCGGTATTGCTGGTGCTGATGGCTTTTATATGTATGTCTGTATGTTTGAAGGACTGGAGAGTTGCTGCTACAGATCACATAGTACCACCATGTTTATTTGTGCAATAAAGCTTTATGTGATCCAAAGTAAAAACACACAGTTAAATGAATATATCATTCAGAATCTAAAAATCACCTTAAGCTTTAACCTATATAATAAAAGCCTAATATGCTAAGTGTCCAGTCATCCGGTCGGCCATTCAATCAAAACATAATATACTAATGATATGCTAAGGCCACTCATCCACTTGCTATGATGTGCACTGACCACCAGAGGGCAGATAGTCAACTGGTCAACCAATCACTATGACATGCACTGACCACTGGGGGCAGATGCTCTGACTGGTAGGTTAGCTTGCTGTTGGGGTCCAGCTGATCAGGACTGAGCAAGATGGGCCAGACATGCGCTAGAGCCCTCCTGTGGTCCCTCCCTGACTGGCCAATCTCCCACGTCCCTCCTCAGCCCCAGTCATGCACCAGTAGGGTCCCTTGGCATGGCCTGTGCCCTCTCACAATCCAGGCTGAGGCCCACTCTTCCCCAAGTGCATAATTTCATGCTCCGGGCCTCTAGTCTATGATAGTTAAGTTGAGGTTATCAACGAGCTAATCCAACTTTTTATTCTTAACTGAGTAAATGCAATTATAGGAGGCATAGGTTCTCTAAAAATATTAAAGAGGTAATTTGAAAATTGGCATACTTTGTCCTTAGTTCCATTATTTTTTTTAAAAAGATCTTTATTGTGGTATATGTTGCATAGCATAAAGTTTACCTATTTGAAGTATATAATTCAATGATTTTTTGCTAACATCACCATAGCTCAGTTTTAGGACATTTTCATGCCCCATCTAAGATGCTATTTATAATTGCCTGTTTAACATTAACCCTTTTTCCACCTGCAGCCCCACTAATCTATTGTCTGTCTTTATAAACTCGCCCTTTCTGGATATTTCTTTTAAATGGAATCAGAAGTATGTGGTCTCATGTCTGGCTTCTTTCACATAGCATAATGTTTTTGAGGTATATGTATGATGTAGCATGTGTCTGCAGTTCATTTTTTTATGACCCAAGGGTATTTCATCATATAGATTATACCACATTTTGCTAATCCATGCATTAATTGATGAATATTTAGGTTGTATTCAAGTGTCGCTATTATGAATGATGCATCTAGGAACATTTATGTACAAATATTTCTGTGGATATATGCTTCATTTCTCTTAGATAGATAGCTAGGAGTGAAATTGCTGGGTGATATAGTAGTTTTGTTAAACATTTTGAGAAAATGCCAAATTCTTTTTTCAAGTGACTGGAGTGGTCCTGTTTTCTTGATATTGATGATGAAGGACAATATTTGCTATTATACTTCTATCTGGTGTATATTTTATCTGTGGGTCAGGATTTTATATATATATATTAGAGACCAGGTACACGAAATTTGGCCATGGGGGAAGAAGGTCCCTCCGCTCAACCTGCACCCTCTCACAATCTAGGATATCCCTCTCACAATCCAGGATCACTGGCTCCTAACTGTTTGCCTGCCTGCCTGCCTAATCCCCCTTAACCACTCTGCCTGCCTACCTGATTGCCCCTAACCCCTTGCCTGCCTGCCTGATAGCTCCTAACTGCTTGCCTGCCTGCTTGATGCCCCTAATGCTCACCTGCCTGCCTTATCACTCCTAACCACTCTACCTGCCTGCCTGATCATCCATAACCACCTCTGCCTCAGCCCCCACCACCACAGCTTTGTCTGGAAGGACATCCAGAATGACATCCATAAGGTCGTTCAGCTGTCTGTCTAATTAGCATATTATGCTTTTATTATTATAGATGTATGTGTATGTGTGTATACATATTCTTTTCATTCAAGTCTTATAAAAATCCCATGTACAAGTAGGTTCTAATATTATTATTCTCATATATACATTGGGCACTTTCACTCTGTTCATTGCTTCCTTGCTCCAACGTAGTATTGTGGTATTTAACAAGCATATCTAATACATCAAGGGAGAAGATACCATAGGATGTCAGAGAAAAAAGGGCGGTGTCAATATGTGTTGATATTAGGAGCCTGAGTAATTTATGGACAACCCTAAAATGATGCATGGCTGAATTGAATGAGATGAGCCAATAGGCACATTTCTTAGTTGGGTGACCCATTAATGCATTTCAGAAGATGAGGAATCAGACTGGTAGCTGAGAAATATCCCATGAAGGGCACAGTCCCAAACTCATTGTAACCCAAGCTGAACTCATGCCAGCCCTCTAGAGTAAGCAGACAAATTCTTTCAGGGCACACACTAGTTCTGTTTATTGTTATATCCCTGGTGACTAGTTCATAAAAGGGGTAAAACTTGAACTTGGTTGATCAACCATGGTAATAAATAAATATACCCTTCCCAGAGATATTTTCAGAAGTATTAGAGTTAGGTCATGGTGAGTACATACCAACAGAAGTAACCACCAGGGATATCCAGTCTGCAGGATTGTTAGGGATGGTTGCTAACACTCTGAACCCACTTAAGCAAGGTGGCTTTCAGTTAGCTGTGAGAAATTTTCTTCCAAGGCCAAAAGCTAAATCTCTGGGGCACCTGCATGCAGACACAGGTGCTTGGTCGCACAGAAAAACCCAAGCTAAAGATGACGGAGGGATGTGGAACTTGGGAAACGGCAAGCCATGTAGCAAGGGAACAAAAGCACATCTCCACCTGTGTGTACGGTAGACAAAAGTCAACATTTTTTTTTAATGTTAATATTAGGCTTTGATCCCAATAGCTTCTCCAACATTTACTTTTTTATATCAAGGAGCTTTACTTTAATAAATACCTGATGATTTTCTCTCTCTAATTGACTTTGAATGAGAATAGATAGAGGCAGAGAAATAACTAAGAGAAAGATGTTGATTGGTCATGACATTGCTATACGTTTTGGTGAAAGCTAGGATGAACAATGTGGTGAGAAGACAGTGCATAACTGTTGTTTTCATCCATGGCTTCAGCATTGATTCAGGACACAGCCTGCTGACAGCCAATCAGAAGCCACAAAAGGCATGTGCCTGTTGACTAGGTAATTCTTTTTTTTGAAATATACCCAAAGAATCCTATATAATAAAGAGGTAATATGCAAATTGACCCTCATACCCTCACAAGATGGCTTCCTATGACTAGGCCGGCAAGAGGGTTAGTGAGGGATGATCAAATGACTGAATAGCAGGCTGTGTGGGGTGACCAGGCTGGCAGGGGGAGGCAGTTGGGGTGACCAGGTCAACAGGGGGGGGGTAGTTGGGGGCAACCAGGCGGCAGGGGGGAGCAGTAAGTGGTGACCAGGCAGGCAGACAGGTGAGTGATTAGGAGCCAGCAGTCCAAGATTGTGAGAGGGATGCCCAACTGCCAGTTTAGGCCCCGATCCCAGTCGGACATCCCCCAAGGGATTCTGGAATAGAGAGGGTGCAGACTGGGTTGAGGGGACCTGCCTCCTATGCACGAATTTCGTGCACAGGACCTTTAGTATAAAGATAAATATAAGAAATGTGGAAATACTAGGGGGAAAGGTGTTTGCCAAAAAATAGTAATCACTCGGTTCTTCTTTTTATTTTTAGGCACCGAAAACAACAAATTTAGACAGCATAAGGGGAATCAGGTAGATACCGAATGACCCATGTAGTGGCATAGAAGAGAGCTATTGATAATGTTGGTGATTACACTTATGTAATACACAGGAAAGTGTTTGCAATACAATCTATAAAATTGATATGAAGTATTGCATACACTTTGATACACTTCTTTCTTTTTAAATACATTTTTATGGATTTCGGAGAGGAAGGAAGAAGGGAGAGAGAGAAACACCAATGATGAAAGAGAAAATCATTGATTGCCTGCCTCCTGCACACCCCCTACTGGGGATCAAACCCACAATCCAGGCCTGTGCCCTTGGGAATCCAACCTGGGACCCTTCGTGTCTGCAAGCCGACACTCCAGCCACTGAGCTAAACCAGCTAGGCTAATTTATTTTTTAAACACACGGAGAAAAACATTCTGGCAAAATTACAGTGGTACCTCGAGATACGAGTTTAATTCGTTCCATAACCTTGAGGCGTGGGAAACTATGAGACGCTCGAGTCTCGGTAAACTGGTGGGTTGTGTGTAGCAGGCTGATCTGCGCGATTACTCCTATCTCAAATGTTGCTCGTATTTCAAAGCAAAAATCGCTCGCTCGAGGGCTCGTATCTCAAAAATCTCGTATGTTAGGGCACTCGTATCTCAAGGTACCACTGTATTCCAAACTACTCACAGACTTAGAGTCCTGCAGTTAGGGACCCGCTCTCTTTTCTGCTTCCCAGTTTCGGTGTATGATTAGGTTATATCCAGGTGGGGGTGGGGGAACAGCAATGAAACGAATCATTAAACTTTTACTTAAAAAATAATTCATGAATTCTCTTCAGTGAGGTCACATCGATCGATTGTTCATCACACGCTGTATAGGAGACTTCTGTACATTAATCCATTAGCCCCGCACAGGACAGTTGCTACCGTCACCTTCCCTGTATTGAGTAGGAACTCGTGGCTGGCAGAGTGGACTGGGTTAAGGGAGGTTAAGGAAGGAGCACAGCGCTGAGTGACGTACCAATCCCTGGCCACTGCCCACCGGCGCCTCACCTCTTCATCACTGCACTTGTCCACCTCAACCTGGACCTGGGGACTCGAAACGATCAGCCTGAGTTTGGGAAAGAAAAAGAAACACGTGTTCCTTTGAGATCCTGGTTTTGCATTTTCAGAGGAAGGTCCGCTGCCTTTTCCATTCGTGGCCGGGGCACCGGGCCGTGTGAGGTCAGCTGCGGGGGCCTGCAAGTCGGAGCAGCAGAGGCTCAGGGCTTGTTTGCTCTGGACCGGTTTTCCTTTCCTCCCCCTCTTCCCCAGCTAAACCAGCATCTCATTCCTGCCTGACCTCAGGGGTCACGGGGCTGGGTTTCTCGGGGTCAGGAATGGCTGGCTATACAGTGGTACCTCGAGATACGAGTGCCCTAACATACGAGATTTTTGAGATACGAGCCGTCAAGCGAGCGATTTTTGCTTTGAAATACGAGCAACATTTGAGATAGGAGTCATCGCGCGGATCGGCCGGCTGCACACGACCCACCAGTTTACCGAGACTCGAGCGTCTCATAGTTTCCCACGCCTCAAGGTTACAGAACAAATTAAACTCGTATCTCGAGGTGCCACTGTATTTGATCTCCTTGGGCAACTTTCCTCTCTCCACACAGGACGGTATGTAGAGACATGCGCTCTGTCCACCAGGGAAAAGAAGCAATATTTCCTGCTGGTTGTGTTGTGACAGCAAATGTGGCTCTGACCCTTGATTCCAGGCCAGCACAAGCCCTGACCTTTCAGAAGGGACTTTCAGGCGTGGGAGGGAGGCATTTCCTTTCTCTTTCCTTGCGATCTGACTCATCCTGTTCTGACCAGCGGAGGCCATCCTCTAAGACACAGCTCGGCCTGAGAGTTCCGCCCGCAGCCTCTGTCTGACGGCAAAGATGCTGCCCCAGGCCGGCGCTCCGGGCCTGGACACAGGCCCAGAGCCGTTTCCCACCAGAGCGGCTGGATCTGCCTCCAAACAATCTGTGTCGGTGCAGCCTGTGTGGAGTCTGAATGGGGAGGAGGAAGACCGGGTGGTGGCTGCGGAGGGTGAGGTGTTTGTTTGAATTAGAGGGCTCGGAAGGGAGGACCGTTCAGGCAAAGAAGTTGCTCCCATTCGAACGTCGACGCTTCCCATGTCTGCCTGGCTCTCCCGCTCTCAACGTTAGAATCCGTCTGACCTCTCGTTTGGGCTTAAAAACAAAAACAAAGCCCAGAGTCTCAGCCATCATAGTGTCTCCAGCTCTCTTTCCATGACAGCGCCGCGGCTCAGAGTGCCTGCTGGGTTCACAGAGAAAATCAGGCCGTTTTTCTTGCCGTTGAAACAGTTCTCTTTTAAAAAATATATTTTATTGATTTTTTTATAGAGAGGAAGGGAGAGGGATAGAAAGTCAGAAACATCGATGAGAGAGAGACATCGATCAGCTGCCTCCTGCACGCCCCACACTGGAGATGTGCCCGCAAGCAAGGTACATGCCCCCGACCGGAATCGAACCTGGGACCTTTCAGTCCACAGGCTGATGCTCTATCCACTGAGCCAAACCAATCTCGGCCGTTGAAACAGTTCTGATGGATCCAAAGGCACGCTGACAAGCACAGGACGGTCTGATTCTGACAAACGAAGAACTGAATAGATTTGGGTGGGAGAGTGTCCACAAATGGTGCCCTCCGCCACAGGGTAGGACCGTGTGGTGAATAAAAGCACGCCTTTCTCACATAAGCTGTGCCCAGTCCTCCCCTTGAGCTGCGAGAATATCACCAAGAAAGGAGTTTTGGGCCCGAGTCTCCAAATTCATCCATTCTGTGCCCTTCCTGCCCCTAAGAGGAGCAATTTTTAATAATTTACCTAGCAATAAATGTGATCTTATGGTGATGGAACAAATGGCCTTTAATCACAGAATTTCTGTCGGGTCCTTAATGAACATTGATTACCGTTATGATCCTAACGCTGTGTTCTGTGACCATACATTTTTAAGTAAACACGGCTACACCTGCATGCGACCAGGTGGAGGAAGGTCTGAAATCCATCCAGCACTCTCTAACCGCCACTTCCTCCTCTCCTGTTTGTTTTGTAAGGGGTTTTTAAACCAACATTAAACATTTCACGAAACCTGCTTTCTGGGCTCAATAATTTATTTCTTGTTAGGAGAGTTTTTTTTTTCCGGCTAATTAAGATGAATTGTTTGTAATGAACAGAAACCTGGCTTTCGTAGATTGGCTTGAAGTCTGAATTCTAAATGACTAGCAGAATAGGATCCTTGAAATTAGAAAATGATTACTTATTCTGTAATTTGCTGGTCAAAGAGAAATCCATATTCATGATGCAGGTTACCACACATATTTAGGTTGCGTGTTCTAAAGCGATGCCGATATTTAAAACAAAACTTGCTTGCTAATGAGGGGCTACAAATCTTTGGAAAAGACCAGAAGTTCAATTGGAGTGCCTCTTGAAAGGTTAGGATTTGTCTCTGAAATTTATTCACTGACTGCTCGGTTAGATAATGTATTTTCTCTTCTATAAAAGCATAGAGTGGAACGATGATCTTTTAAGACTCTTTCATCATCTCTAAATTTTCACAGTCCCAACTTGTTTTTCTTCCTTCTCCTGTGTTCTCACTGTACTCTGAGTAACGTCCATGCTCAGATTTGCTATCTCTGAAGAGATAGCAAATCTCAGTGGTTGTCGGAACAGAATATAAGGAAGGAGCACATTCAGAGTCCTTGCCCCTGACCATGGGACTTACATCTAACAGAACCAGGATGGTGGTGGGAATCAGTGTGTTAAGAGACTTCCTATGTGGATTCAGTTAGGGTTAGGGTTAGGGTTAGGGTTAAGGTTAGGGTTAGGGTTAGGCATCGGGCTTTCTGCCTGGGGAGTTTCTGTCCCCTGGTCCTCGCTCTGCTCATCAATAACAATCCTCTCTAAAGCAGTTTAACATTTCTGGAGTGGAGCACCTTGGGCTTATGGCATGTCTGCATAACTTTTGCTTCCTGAAGACCTGGGAGAACGGAATGAACTTACATCCTATGAGTCTGAGGCGCTCGGGCCTTGTCCATACACACTTCTGTGTGGACACATGAGCGTGTGGATTTCCTGTAGAAAACAGTGAAGACAGACCTGTCTCTGAAGATTTGCAGGGGTCAAGGGAAGGCTATGTCCCGTCTTCTGACTTCTTTACTCACTTCCCCACTGTTCTCTCTCACTCTTCCTAACCTTTAAAGTGGTAGAAATGGCTTCCTTGTTTCAGAAAGGACAGTTTCCCTGGATGTACAATTTTTAATCGAGATATGCTTTCTGTACGTCTGTGGTTCCTAATTTGAGTGAATATTGCTCCTTCTTTACCTTACTTATGGCTCTGCCATGTTAATAGATGCTCCATATAAAACATTTAGAATGCTAGTTTATTATTGATTTTTTTTAGCCTAACCCCCTTCATGGGCTACTGAATTGTGTGCATTTTTAAAAAATATATTTTTTTTATTGATTTTTTACAGAAAGGAAGGGAGAAGGATAGAGAGCCAGAAACATTGATGAGAGAGAGATATATCGATTAGCTGCCTCCTGCACGCCCCCCACTAGGGATATGCCCACAACCAAGGTACATGCCCTTGACTGGAATCAAACCTGGGACCTTTCAGTCCACAGGCCGACGCTCTATCCACTGAGCCAAACCGGTCTTGGCTGAATTGTGTGCATTTCTACGGGTGAGACTATAATAATCTACTTTGGCCAAACGTGGGGAATCTTTTCTCTCATAGCACCGGTGATAGCATCTCGCAGTTACACAAAACCTCTCTCGGAAAAGATGGAGAATGAGAATCAGGGAAGAGATGGAGGCAGAGCACTTGGAGGTGACACTTGAGTTTCAGGCAAAGGCACAGGTTGTGGCTAGACGGTAAAAGGGCCACTTTAGACACAAACTTTAACACTTACAAGTTTCTCCTTGAGAAACTGTTATTCTGCGGTTCTAGACCTTTTAAAATAGGAGGGTTTTCTTTCACATCAAAATTTTGAGTTTTCCCACATGATAATTATTCTTTTCCCCCCCTATCTATTCGTTGAGAAAATAGACAGTGGTAAAAGCTGTTACAGTAAACCAATGAGATACATTGACACCCCCAGAATAATGGCTAAAACCTGGGACAATACCAAATGCCAATGAGGGTGTGGAGCATCAGGAACTCTTAGGCATTGCTGATGGGGATGCAAAATGCTATGGATACTTAGAAAGGAAGATACTTGGACCGTTTTTTACCAAACTAAACAGGCTTTTCATGGAGATCAAATCATCACACTCCGTGTATTTACTCCAGTGTATTGAAAACATATTTACACAAAACCTGCACACAAATGTTTACAGCAGCTTTATTCATAAATGCCAAAACTTAGAAGCAACCAAGATGTCCTTCAGTAGGTAAATGGGTAAATATGTAGGGTGCATCCAGACAATGGAATATTATTCAGCAATAAAACGAAATGCACTCTCAAGCCATGAAACTTAAAAACATATTACTGGGTGAAAGGGACCGATCTATGATGAGTCCATCAATATGACATTCAAGAGAAGATAAAAATATGGAGATCCTAAAAAGATCAGTGGTTGCCAGGGGTTAGGGAAGAGAGAAGAATGAATAGACAGAGCACAGGGGACGTAGGGCGAAGAAACAATTCTGTATAATACGATAATGGAGGACACGTGTCCTTACACATCTGTCCAAACCCAGAGAATGTACACCACCAATGTGCACCCTAATGTAAACCACGGCATTCGGGTGAAAATGATATGCCAACGTAAGTTCACCAACTGTAACTCTGGTGCAGGCTGTTGAGAGTGGGGAGGCTGTGTGTGTGTGTGTGTGTGGACACAGGGTATGGGAATTCTGCACTTACTGTGAATTTAAAACTGCCCCCCCAATAAAGTCCATTAAAAAATGAAATCTTAAAAAATATACTTACCATAGGACCTGGCACTTGCATTATTGGGCATTCGTCCCAGAGAAATAAAAACTTATGTACCCAGCATACACACACACGAGCTACTGAAGATCTTAGCAATTCGTGTAAGTTAATTTGCAGTCTAGTCATCAGAAGCGCAGCTTACAATTAGTCTGGAAATAGTGCTCGATGCAGTGGTAGAATGGGGGTTTTACGGGGTCATCGGGCACTGGCAGATTGTGAGTCATTGCTTATAGTAAAATATAACCTAATTTGGGGATCATGAAATTCTAACATGTTTTTTTTTAATATATTTTATTGATTTTTCACAGAGAGGAAGGGAGAGGAACAGAGAGTCAGAAACATCGATGAGAGACATCGATCAGCTGCCTCTTGCACGCCCTCTACTGGGGATGTGCTCGCAACCAAGGTACATGCCCTTGACCGGAATCAAACCTGGGACCTTTCAGGCCGATGCTCCATCCACTGAGCCAAACCGGTTTCGGCTAACATCAAGTTTGCTTGCACAGATTACCACATAAATATCAGGTTTGAGTGGCCGCACACCTCTGCTGCTTGCCTGTTGGTGTTTTCAGCCAAACTTCTGTGTAGGAGATTGCTCAACCAAACTCAGCATGAATGTGAGCAGCAAGCACACTCAGAACATTGTGCCTGGACTCCCTATTTTCAAATCTGAGGGTATGAAGTTGGGACCGAGGCTTTCCTCAGGCCTCAGTCCCTAGTCCCTTAGCCAATGTGCTGTACAACAGCAAACCACTTTGTCTAAGAAGCTCTTTAAAAAAAAAAAAAATTCTCCCTTGAGGATTGAGGATATTTTTCCATTGATTCCAGAGAGACTGGAAGGAAGGGACCAGGGAAAGTGGGGGAAGGGGGGAGAGAGAGAAACATCGATGTGATACAGCCATATAGATTGGTTGCCTCCCACACACTCCCTCAGTGGGGGGCAGGGATTGGACCTGCAAAGCAGGTACATGCCCTTGGGAATCGAACCTGTGACTCTGAAGTGCACAGGCTGATGCTCTAACCACTGAATAATACTGGCCAGAAATGTGATGTTCTTTCTTCATAACTTAACACAGTGGTTGGCAAACTCATTAGTCAACAGAGCGGCAAACCACTGCATGTGGCTCGCGAGCCGCAGTTTGCTGACCACTGACCTAACACATGGTTTGAAATATTTTGTTGAGCTATTTGCTACTTTGGCATTTATATAATTTATTTGTGGTCAGACTTGTATGTACTTACTGACTTAGTAAACATTTAATTTAATGTACATTAACACACATTTATTGTTTCATGATCATACTTGTAATAAGTACCCTTTGTTGAGTATTACTATGTGTCATAGCTGTGTTAGTGGTTTATATATGTTATTAACATATTTTATGAACAATCTCACAATAACTTTTCAAAATAAGCATTGTATCATTTTATAAATTAACTAGAGGCCCGGTGTACAAAATTTGTGCAGGGGGTGGTGGTGTCCTTCAGCCCAGCCTGCTCCTTCTCCAATCTGGGACCCCTTGAAGGATGTCTGACTGCCTGTTTAGGCCTGATCCAGGACCTGCCTGCCTTCCTGATTGCCCCTAACCACTTCTGCCTGCCAGCCTGATCATCCCCTAACCAGTCCCCTGCCAGTCTGATTGATCCGTAACTGCTCCCCTGCCAGCCTATTTGCCCCAAACTGCCCTCCCCTGTGGGCCTGGTCACCCCTATCTACCCTACCCTGCAGGCTTGATCACCCCCAACTGCCCTCCCCAGCTGGCCATCTTGTAGTGGCCATTTTGTGTCCACATGGGGGCAGGATCTTTTGACTACATGGGGGCAGTCATCTTGGTGTTGGAGTGATGGTCAATTTGCAAATTTCTCTTTTATTAGATAGGATAAGGCCTGGTGTACGAGTGGGGGCCAGCTGGTTTGCTATGAAGGGTGTCCTGGATCAGAGTGGCTTGTGGTGGTTTGCAGGCAGGCCATGCCCCCCAGCAATGCAAGCAGAGGCCCTGGTATCTGGGATTTATTTATCTTCTACAATTGAAACTTTGTAGCCTGGAGTGGAGCCAAGCCTGCTGCTTGCTCTGTGGCAGTAGCCATTTAAACTTTGTTGCCTTAAGTGGAGGCCTGGGCCAGCCTGGGTGTGTGGAAAGCTAGGGTGTGCAGAAAGCTTGGATTCCTCCATCGCCAGGGGCAACCCAAGCCTCTCTCCTGCTCTCCTCTGACGCTGTAGCCATCTCGGTTGGGTTAATTTGCCTACTTGCTGTGATTGGCTAGTGGGCGTGGCTGGTGGGCATGACTTGTGGGTGTAGCAGAGATACGGTCAATTTGCATATTGCTCTTTTATTAGATAGGATAGGCTATAAGCTCAAAGAGGTCAAGAAATGTGATGATGGGGACATAGCTTATAAGTAGTAGAACTGTTATGTAAACCCAAGTCATTTAAATACCCTATATTTAAATGATAGCAGTGATGATGATGTGAAAATTAATTTTCATAGTTTCAGGCAAGGACTAATTCTTTCATGAAATATTTGTCTCTCATCACACATAATGGTGAATTCTAGACTAGCTGCCGGGATTGAAATTCTGCTCTCACAATTTATGTGCTGTGTGATCCTCAGCAATCTACCCATATCTCTTTGTTTGCATTACACATCTCAACATGGAATAATAGCATACTAACAAATTGCTGTGCGAATCAAGTGAATTAATAGGTGCAAGTATGTTTAGAACAGTGAAGGGCACATAGTAAGCACCCAGTCTATATCAGTTACCATTATTGTTAAATATTTTTAAAAGGAATATTTTAGGCGACATCACTATCATATTATTAGTATAGAATGTTTATAAGTATCCAGTGCCAACGAGCCCTGATTGAAATTCTGACTTCTCAGTGTTCTCCACTCAGCGTGGAAATCACCGGGCCTCTGCTCTCCCCGGGTCTGACTGCATTCATCCCGAACACCTCTCCCAGCAGCTCGAGCTGCCAGCCAGCCATTAGCTCCCCAATGGCAGACATGGCACACAGTTGAAAGATGTTTCAAATGATGGCTGCGAGCCAGAATTTTCTATTTCTGAAAATCCCGTGAAGCATAAACTGCGCAGCATCCTATTATTGCTCAGAATGTGAGATTATTCTTCCCTGTTTACTTACACTCTTGGTAGCCGGGATCGCTTAGTGTCAGGGTTGATCAGGACTCAAGGTGCCATAAAGCAGGTAGAGAAATCTATGTGTGAGTTCTGATATCCTACAAGAAAGATGTCTGAAAACCTCAAGGTTGCTTGCTCTATGGTAGACTGCACAGTTTGAAATTCATTAGCTGCAGAGACATCAGCTTTGCTGAGATCAGATACACGTCTCCCCGCGAAAAAGATAGAAAACAGCATTGCAAGACGGTTAACCAGAGCAAGATGCTGTATTCTTGACACAACCCGATGTTCGTTCCCTAGGGCTAATAGGATTATATTCAGCATCTCACGTAAAAATAGACTCGCGTATACACATACAAAGATACATACTAGTTTGTGGCAGAATCTAATATATGAACTCTTTCCTTTAGTGATCTTTGACGATCAAAATTGAGATTTCTAAAACGCGTTTTCAAGCCATGACTGTTTACCCTGTGTTTGTACTTCACTTTGATCTTAAAAGAATCTTTTTGTTTTTCTTATAGTGGCAGAAAAACACACAGCTGCGTTGAACTCTAACCATATTCAGAGAAGATTCAGGACCGGCTACATCTACGACTGGGTGAGTGGCCGCGTGGCAGTTCATTTCATTGCCTGTCCGACCATTAGCAGCCATTTGCATGATCAAAAATTAGGATCTTAGGAGTTATGAACCAGAATAGTATTTTATAAATTAACTCACACTTTATTTTATAAAAAATATATTTGTATTGATTTCAGAGAGGGAGCGGGAGAGAGAGAGAAAAACATCAATGATGAGAGAGAGTCATTGATTCACTGCCTCCTGTATGCCCCTTATGGTGTATCGAGCCCACAACCTGGGCATGTGTCCCAACCAGGAATCAAACCATGACCTGGTGGTTTGACGCTCAACCACTGAGTCATGCCAGCGAGGCGACACTTAATTTATTTATTTTTTAAATAGAACTTTACAAGTAATTTAGAGAAAGCATTCTAAATATTTAGGTAAACAGTTACTCTGAATAGATTTCAGTCATTTCCTCTCCTATGTGTGGAACAAAACCAATATGCCGTGTGTGTTGTGTTTAATGATGAAAGCAGTAAAAGAAGATAAGGAATTCCTAAACTGTAAAACACTCCCCCAAAACTTAGCAGGTGAGGGCTGGCAAACGATGCGCCCTGAATGTTTCGTTTTGCTCCGAGGACCCCCGAGGCAAGGCTGACATCAGAAAGGAAATGTGCATTTCATTAGGACTGTAGTCTTGCATACGTTTGAATCTTTGATTTCCAGCTCAGGAATGTCGTTTTGAAGCTTAATAGAGACAGAGAAAGGCAGCGAGGTCTTCTCTTCTTGTAAAGCGTCTCCTGTATCTTTAAAGTGTTTTATATTCTTACAAAGAAAGGAAAAAAAGTGTGTTTAAAAATGTAATGGATGCTTCTTCAAAAAAAATTAACATAATACCTTTGGGAATAGGATCACAGGAAGATGAAAATTTTAGCTAATGCATTTTAAAGTCACATCGGCAGATGCGTATGGGGGGAGAACGTGAATTTAAATAAATATCCTGTTAGTTCCTACAGCATTTGTGGAAACTTCTGAATACAACTAATTGAGTCATTTAGATAGAAGCATTATACAGTGGTACCTCGTGATACAAGTTTAATTCGTTCCATAACCTTGAGGCGTGGGAAACTATGAGACGCTCGAGTCAAGGTAAACTGGTGGGTCGTGTACAGCCAGCTAATCGGAGCGATGACTCCTATCTCAAATGTTGCTCATATTTCAAAGCAAAAATCGCTCGCTCAACGGCTCGTATCTCAAAAATCTCATATGTTAGGGCACTCGTATCTCGAAGTACCACTGTACTTACATTCTACTGGACTCTGAGTTAAATATGAAGTGGAGAACTGTTAAAATAGAATAAAGGCCCTAATCAGTTTGGCTCAGTGAATAGAGCATCAGCCTGCGGACTGCAGACTGAAGGGTCCCAGGTTCGATTTCGGTCAAGGGCATGTACCTTGGTTGCGGGCACATCCCCAGTAGAGGGCATGCAGGAAGCAGCTGATCAATGCTTCTCTCTCATGGATGTTTCTAACTCTCTATCCCTCTCCTTTCTTCTCTGTAAAATAGAATAAAGTATATCAGTAAATATGTCACCAGCAATAAATGCAACAATAAAATGCTATAGAACAATTACTGGAAAATACCGAGTAGTAAGTTCAAGAAAGAAGGTTTTCCCTGTAAAAAGAGTCACTGGGCTCTACCTGGTCCTCAGAGTTTGTTTATTCTAAGGGTGTTGAAAAACTTCACCAAGGAAACGTGCCACAGGAGCACGAGGAGAGCAATCAGTTGACTTACCTACTTTAGCTACGCCGCGTCTGCAATACAGTGGTACCTCGAGATACGAGTTTAATTTGTTCCGTCACCTTGAGGCGTGGGAAACTATGAGACGCTCCAGTCACGGTAAACTGGTGGGTCGTGTGCAGCCAGCCGATCCTTGTGATGACTCCTATCTCAACTGTTGCTCATATTTCAAAGCAAAAATCACTCGCTCGACGGCTCATATATCAAAAATCTTGTATATTAGGGCACTCGTATCTCGAGGTACCACTGTATCTGAAAAGTCTTGCCAATTAGTCCTGCAGAGGAAACAAAAACACGTGTGGCCCAATTGAAGCAGTGAGAAAACGCTGATGACACCGGGAAAGCGTATTCCATCTCTCCCAGCGCCATGTCTGTTAGTCATTCTATGACGCTTCATTTGGAACCCGTTTTCCAAATGCAGACTAGTGAAGGGATTATCGAGCACCAGTCCTCAAACTCTTTTCTCCCCTTTTCCACCTGCTACCTGTAGAAATTGAAGATAAGGGTGTAGAAACTTTTATAACAATGTAATGGAGTCATTTACGCTTATTGATTCTAATTCTAAAGAAATAGGTAGGGCTTGCATTTTATATGTCTTTGTCTCTTTAATTTCATTTTTCTAGGAGTTCAGTTCTTTAACAAAGTATTGATTCTGCAGCAAACTGGGGAAAATCCTGCTTCTTTACGACAGATAGCTGAGACGCCTCAGTATGGATTTCAACTGAATGGAAGCCCACTGGATAGAGCAGGGTCAGGAAGTGACACACTGTGGGCCTAATCTCACCCGCCACCTGTGATTTAAAGGAGCTGCAAGCACATCTGTCTTCGTAGATGAATGTTTGCGATTGATTTCGCAATAGGGAATGCTAATGTTGAAACTTGGAATCACCATTAAGCAAAATGCTATCCCCTCCAAAAAAGAAAAACTAATTTTATTTTTCTCTTTAGTAGGTTTATATTATTAAAAAGCATATTTGATTTTTATTCCACTCTTAATTTTAACAGTAAGAATTGGTTTTCTCGCTTGTTATCTATGTGTATACCTTTATATCTTTAATATTTACGCTTGGCCCCCAAAGCCTAAAATATTTACAGTCTGGTCCTTCAATTGATTTTTTACAGAGAGGAAGGGAGAAGGATAGAGAGTCAGAAACATTGATGAGAGAGAGACATCGATCAGCTGCCTCCTGCACACCCCCTACTGGGGATATGCCCGCAACCAAAGTACATGCCCTTGACCGGAATCGAATCTGGGACCTTTCAGTCCGCAGGCTGATGCTCTATCCACTGAGCCAAACCAGTTTTGGCTACAGTCTGGTCCTTTAAAGAAACAGTTTATTGATCACTGAAATAGCAACATAGCTATGAAACTCATCAGAGTTCTTATGAGTACAAAACTATGCATGTTCTTCAAGTTCTTATAATAAATGTTATATTTATTTTTGAGATAGTGTGAGGCAAGACATTGCTCACTCTGACTTTACCCCATCCGTGGTCTCCATTTGGATGCATTCCAGAAAAGAAAAAGATATAGAGGAGATACAAAGGTGTGATAAGCATCTTAATTGTTTAAGTAAGACATAATGACAAGTCAGACTGACTGACCTTCTCACTAGATTTACTGTTCTGAACAGACTGGCATGTCCAGGTGCGAAGGAATAGCTGAGATGCACAGATTATTGTTATGTACTGACAGCAGGGGGATATAAATTACTCTGGATAGGCTGATCCAAACCGACTCCACCCTTTTTACAAATGACACTCCTTAACACACAACCAAGACTGACCACTCTGGATACACTGCTCACTCCAGAACCATTGGGGTCTGGGGCTGTTCTGTCCTGATGATGTTGACTGGGGAGCAGGCAGAACTCAGATCATCAGCAGCCAGGCCGATCACCTCTCATTTCCACTTAAAAAATGTGTAGATTTCTGCACAGCAAGAGAAGCCATCAACAAAACAGCAAGAAAGCCCACTGCATGGGAGAACGTATTTGCCAGTGTTCTCTCCCATAAGGGTTTAATCTCCAACATTTACAGGGAACTCATACAACTCAACAAAAGGAAGATAAATAACCCAGTAAAAAAAATGGGTACAGGACCTGAAAGAGAACATACAGGAAGCCAAGAGATACATGAAAACATGCTCAACGTCACTAATCATCTGAGAGGTGCAAATCAAAACGACAACTCAGTACCATCTCACACCTGTCAGAATGGCAATCATGAACAAATAAACAAACAAGTGCTGGCGAGGATGTGGAAAAAAAGGAATCCTCGTGCACTGCTGGTGGGAATGCAGACTGGTGCAGCCACTGTGGAGACAGTATGGTGTTTCCTCAAGAAACTAAAAATGGAACTCCCATTTGACCCAGCAATCCCACTCTTAGGAATATATCCCAAGAAACCAGAAACACCAATCAGAAAGGATATATTTACCCCTATGTTTATAGCAGCACCATTTACAATAGGTAAGATTTGGAAATGTCCATCAGCAGATGAGTGGATTAAAAACCAGTGGTACATCTACACCATGGAATACTACGCTGCTGTAAAAAAGAAGGAACTCTTACCATTTGCAGCAACTTGGATGGAACCAGAGAGCATTATGCTAAGTGAAATAAGCATTCAGTGAAAGAAAAATACCACATGATCACACTCATTTGTGGGATATAAAGAACATTACAAACTGATGAACAAAAATAGATACAGAGGCAAAAAAACATCAAACAGACTGTCAAACTACAGTGGCAAGGCAGGGGAGGGTTGTTGGGGTGGGTAAGAGATCAACCAAAGGACTTGTATGCATGCGCATAAGCATAACCAGTGGATACAAGACACTGGGAGGGGGGAAGGGGAAGGGCATGTGCCAAGAGGCCTGGCAGGGGGAGGTCAGTGGGGGAAAAGGAGACATATGATATGTACTACTATTTGTAATACTTTAGACAATAAAAAAATAGAAAATGCATAGAACCATTTCCTTAAGTTTCAGCTTGGCAAGGACTTTGCATGCTCCTTCAGGCCAATGTGGATCTAAGCACTCAGTGGCCAGGAGAAAGCCAAGGCCATTGAGAAATGTTGGCAATGGCAGACAGAAAGGTCAAGAACAGTTCCAAAGAATTATATGCACTTATAGGTTATACTTACTCTTTTAAAAATCAATCTAACCATTTTTACCGGCACATACAATTTTTAGCATTTGTCATGATTTGAACGCTAATAAAGCTTTTAATAACAATTTCATGCAATCCTTGTTATTCTCACTTTGCAGTCCATCCTACTTCCGCAGGGTTTGCTGATAATTCCTTCCAAACCTGCTTTGTTCATTGACTGACTATTACTCGTCAAGTGCTATATTGAAAGCAACCAGTGGTTAATTAGATCGCCAATAAAATACATGAATAAATATGTTAATAATACATTAATAAATATATTAATTGCTATCTGATATTGATAACACTTCGTACATGTTAGATAAGAAATAATGACCTTGAAGGTCTAATGCCAGGCCCAGTGAAGTTCGCTGAAATTACTCTCACCCGGCAAATCACAAGAATCTGTGCCAGGAATGATTGATTTTTGTGAATAAAATATTAACCTCCATTCACATGGTTAAAAACTCATTTATTAAAAACTATATCGAGAAGGGGTAATAAGTTTAAAGCAATGTGTGCACCATCCACAAAGGAGGTTCAAAAGGATGAGCCGAATCGGCCATTCATTTGTGTTGACTGCTTTTTCTTGTTCCGTTTCTTAAAAGGTAAGATTTTTGGTTGAAGCCCTAAGTACTTACTGTATTACACACCCTTTGTAATCAAATGACCTTTGGTTTGAAAGAGCGGCTCACCAAAAATGCATTCTGTGCTTCTCACTTGTTATGTAAAACATTGGTGATATCTGTTTCCTGTTTTTTCCACATCCTTCGCAGTTATGCTAATTCCAAAATGCCTTTCATCATTTTTATAATGCTTTCAAATCTCTGCAATCAGTTTAAACTACCCTGGTGCAGCAAGTTATTGTGGTGTGCTATTTACTATCCTAATTAGACCGAACCACACAGTATGGCCTATTATTTGAAATTAGACAAGTATATTGTTTTCTCAGATTGAATGACTTACTTTCATGACAATAAAATCATTATAATCTAAGTTTTAAAAGCGAGGGAATGGTTTAATGACGATTTTTATTTATTTTGACAGATTGTCTATTATCTAGCAATCAAGAATGGTACAAATGCTTTTATTTTAGACATGTAATTTGTTTGATTTTTATTATAAAGTGTATCTAGACAACTAATTTGAAAAAATAAAATCAATATAATTCTCTGCATTTATGGACTCATTTATAGGTTTAAATTGAATTAATATATTTACTTTGCAGTATACACAATCAAATAAAAACTAGAAATAATATGCTAATGATATGACATGATCTCAAGTTGTACGATAACATTATATGAATTATAACTTTTAAAAGGAAGAATTTATATGCATATCTGTATAACGCATGGACACAGACACTAGTTGGTGAAGACCTGGGTGGACGGGGGTCAAGGGCAGGTGGAGGGGTCAATGGAGGGGGAGGGGCAGACATCTATAATACTGTCAACAATAAAGATAAATTTAAAAAAATAATAAAATTAAATAAAAAAAATGAACATGTTAAAGATGTCAACTTAGTAGGTTGGACACTTGTCTCCAAATAACTTCATAAAGAATTCTATTGTTTGATTAGATCTCAGTTTAATTTGAACCTAACAAGATACCGAGTAATATTCCTGACATTATTTTACTTTGAAAATCAGTATTTTCAATACATTGTCTAGGTTGTGACTTCTTCTAAACTTTATGAACAAAAAGGTAGTCTGGGAATGGCATATATATATATATATATATATATATATATATATATATATACACTTGGTTTATGTACCCTAAAAAAATTCTACTAAGGCAAAGTAGAATCTAAAAGTGCTATCAAAAGTCAACTTGTTTTTTCAAAAGTCACTCATTGTAAATGAAGTTGATCAGCAAAAGGAACAAAGCTCTCAACCAGCCATAGGACAGTGGTCACAGCACCAGTGAAGACTCGCACAGAAGTTAGGTAAGCTTACCAATCCGGGAGACTGTCACGTGGTAGGGAAACAAGCTAAAACCCAACTGGCATGTGAATAAAGGAGTGAGGATGATAAAGAGCAAGCCCTACATTTCCGTGTAGGGTTAGAGCAGCGGTTCTCAACCTTCCTAATGCTGCGACCCTTTACTACAGCTCCTCATGTGGTGGTGACCCCCAACCATAAAATTATATTCGTTGCTACTTCCTAACAGTCATTTTGCTACTGTCGTGAATCATAATGTAAATATCTGTGTTTTCCGATGGTCTTAGGCAACCTCTATGATGGGGTCAATGGATCCCCCAAAGGGGTCGCGAACCACAGGTTGAGAACCGCTGGGTTAGAATTATTTAGAGCCTCAGTCTCTGTAGTATTGGCTCCAGCTCCTTGTTTGCAGTGACGTCAGGAAACTGTTCCAGGGTGAAAGCTGGCCAGGCGTGGGGTGGGGGTGAAGTGGGGGGAGGGGGGTTACCTGCTACATTCATTTTCCTCAGAACCACATTCTTTTCCTGCCCCTGGCCTGAGGACCATGCCCGCGTGCGTTTTGTCGGGTTCGGAGCTGTTCACAGAGACGTCCTCTCCAGCCTGGCTGGAAGCAGAAGGGCACCAACACTTGAATGCTAGTGGCCCCATCATCTCAACGGATTCTCAGAGCCGCTTGCCCTTCATACCGGACCGCTGGGCCTTCAGCTCTGGGCTTCAGTGTCTGCACCTGTAAAATGAGGGAACTCAGAGCCTCTCCTTCCTGAAGTTTTACAGATGAAATGAGTAAGACATTTAAAGCATGGCCCGAAGTGTAAGAAGTATGTGAACATCAGTTATCACTCTCCTAAGATTCAAAAAAAGTCCGGAACAGAACCTGCATTGGTCAGAGTCTCGTGCATGTGCTCTGCCGACTCCCTTGATGCCAAGAAGTGGTGTTTGGTCCTCTTAACCTCGTGATCTGAGTCTTCTGAGAAAGGAAGGGCAGCAGGTGCTGGTACCAGAAAGTTAAAAAATATTCTCCAGAGCAACGAGGAAAAGGTTTGAACACAGAACCTTAGCAAAGCAAAACCTTTGGTCCCTGTAAAGCAGCGGTTCTCAACCTGTGGGTCGCGACCCCTTTGGGGGTTGAACGACCCTTTCACAGGGGTCGCCTAAGACCATCGGAAAATGCAGATATTTACATCACGATGCATCACAGTAGCAAAATTTCATGGTTGGGGGTCACCACCACTTGAGGAGCTGTATGCAAGGGTTGCGGCCTTAGGAAGGTTGAGAACCACTGCTGTAAATCTTCTATTTGGCACTGTTTGCTCTCTAACCATGAAAAAATAATGGAATATCTAAACTATACAGTAGAACTGTATTAAAAAAGCTCAAGGGCATTTTGCTGCAATCTACCAGCCTATCTTCTATATGTTTCTCAAATTCCTTTTAAAAATGGGTGTGTGTGTGTGTGTGTGTGTGTGTGTGTGTTTTAACACAGAGGACAGTTCTCATATTTTGTAAATGAAAATATCTCTCATACAACAAATAATTAATGTTTTTGGCAAATAAATAAAACATTTTTTCTAGAATTCATTTTATATAATTCAAAGCTCTTTTCTTGGAGATCATATGTTCCCTGTTAATTTTCTCTAAATGTTTAGATACTGATTCGAAACAATCAGTGCTAAAGTATACAGTTTTTCAAAATGTTGCAAACTAGTGAAGATATAGAAGAATGAAAGACATGATCAAAGAGGAGAGAAAGCAGACAGGAAAGAAAAGATGAAAAAGAATATCAAAGCAAGTGGGTGGATTCAGAGTCACCATGCCAGGCGATTCCTACACTTTGGATTTGGGCTCCTATTATTTGGAGGCGTGTGTGGTGAGAGTGAAGGTGGAGTGGGAAGGAGGAGAACGAAATAATGAAGGAGAGGAAAAGGAAATTACCTTTAAAGATATTGGACTCTGCCGAGACCGGTTTGGCTCAGTGTATAAAGATCAGCCTGCGGACTGAAGGGTCTCAAGTTCGATCCCGGTCAAGGGAATGTACCTTGGTTGCGGGCACATCCCCAGTGCGGGGCGTGCAGGAGGCAGCTGATCGATGTTTCTCTCTCATCCATGTTTCTGGCTCTCTATCCCTCTCCTTTCCTCTTTGTAAAAAATCAATAAAATATATAAATATATTTTTAAAAGATATTGGACTCCTAGACCACAAGATGGATTACCATTCTCTCTCAGTGTGAGGTAGGAGCTTGCTTTGAGAGCCTTTGAGTGGCAGTGTTTTCCCCATTCTAAGCGAGGTCTCAGGGAGAGCAGCAACAGCTAGGATGATTCTCATAGCCTACGGCGGTGGTCGGCAAACTGTGGCTCGCGAGCCACATGTGGCTTTTTGGCCCCTTCCGCGTGGCTCTTCCACAAAATTAGGAGTACCCTAATTAAGTTAATAACAATGTACCTACCTATATAGTTTAAGTTTAAAAAATGTGGCTCTCTGAAGAAATTTCAATCGTTGTCCTGTTGATATTTGGCTCAGTTGATTAACAAGTTTGCCGATCCCTGGCCTACGGGAAAAGAAAAGAACCTCCTGTGAGTGTATCTGCCAAACTGGTAGCTCAGAACCCTTCACCCGCCATCTTTCTAACTGCACCCCAGTTGTCTACACCCCCCTGTCCAGGGAGCACAACCACTTAGTGGAGGCTGACCACCTCACCTCTTTATCCCCTTCAGAAACATAACACAATGTGGGCAAATGCTAACGGGAGAGATGATTTTTGCAGACTTTTTTGGAAATAAACTCTAGTCTGTTTTCCCAAGAAGTACAGTGGGAGAGACAGTCTTTCTCCCGACTGAGTATAATTAAGTCAGCGTGTCTCTCCTGCCAGCAGCCGGACTCCATGTTTTGACCAAGGGGAGAGGATTAGATGAAAACTAAAGCCAGTTTTGGATTAAAATAATCCTGTAGAAGACACAGAGAGAGACTGGATGGAAGAAATCTGTCTTTGGTAATGTCATTGTGCCGCTCGACCAAGTTTTCTGAGCCAGTGATTTTCCTTCATTGTTTAAGACAATTTGAGTTTATCATGACCTGCAAGAGATTTGTAACTGATGCACTCTCATAGGATGATGGCTGCTAGTCACTTTCTATCTCAACAGAGAATGCCTATCTCTCCACTCTTCTCCCCCATTATTTCAAAGGGGGGAAAAATAACATAATTTGAAATCTTTGTTTACACAAGTTCAAGTTCAGCTCTTTTCTCACTGATAATATATCAGTTCTTTCAACTAGATTCCATATGTCTACTTTCTAATTTTATTTTATTTTTTTAATATATTTTATTGATTTTCTACAGAGAGGAAGGGAGAGGGATAGAGAACTAGAAACATCGATGAGAGAGAGACATCTATCAGCCGCCTCCTGCACGCCCCCTACAGGGGATGTGACCTCAACCAAGGTACATGTCCTTGACCGGAATTGAACCTGGGACCTTTCAGTCCGCAGGCCGACACTCTATCCACTGAGCCAAACCGGTTTCGGCATACTTTATAATTTTAATTGTTCTCTTTTTAAAAATATATTCCTTTCCCACAACTAGGCATTTCTTAGTTAACACCGGTCATTTCTTCTTCCAGTATCTCATTATAGATGGACCTCCCTTCTCAGACTCCTAGCTTAGAAAATATCTGAAATATAGAATACTTCAGAGTGAAGCAGACAGCTTACTAGAACTACCATTTATCTTAAAAGGAGAAGGAACCTAAGGTCAAATGAAAGTAAGTCAACCTTGATGAAAAGTATTAATATTAGAAAATGAAAAATAAAAGCCTCTGCTAAATAGAAAATGAAAGCAATCATCTTGACAGATATTACTATGTAGATTAGGTGTACTATTGCCTTTTGCTTACTAATGAAGTAAAATGTATTCATTTACAAACTGACTCTCTTTTGCTAAGTTCTTTGAAATCTTTTTTTGAATTTCTTAGTTTTTAAATATATATCTAAAATTTGAAAATGCAATTGAAGAATGAAATTTGTTAGTTTGTGCACTTTTGTTAAAAATATGTTAGAAAAGGTTTTGATAAAAGAGTGGGTCAGAGCCAAAACCGGTTTGGCTCAGTGGGTAGAGTGTCGGCCTGTGGACTGAAAGGTCCCAGGTTCGATTCCGGTCAAGGGCATGTATCTTGGTTGTGGACACATCCCCAGTAGGGGGCGTGCAAGAGGCAGCTGATCGATGTCTCTCTCTCATCGATGTTTCTAACTCTCTATCTCTCTCCTTTCCTCTCTGTAAAGAATCAATAAAATATATTAAAAAAAAAAAAGAAAAAAGAGTGGGTCAGAAAATTTTGGCCATAGACAAAGGCATAAACAATAACAAATCAATAGGAAACAAAACGATTAGCAATAGCTTCCCTAAAGCAACAATTCAGAGGTCCATGAGAGTCTTCTAGGTTTTAGGAGCTGATCACTGATTTTATTAATGTTATAATAGTTTATTCTTATATTTCTATCATGAATATTTAATTTGTGAAATTCAAGGAAAAAAACCGGCTTTCTTATTATATTTTACCCCAAGTAATTCTATTTTTGTCAAAGGTATGTCCACGCTTCACCAAATAATTTTCTTTTCTTCTCAGTATAATCAGGGGTAGGTGGGATAAATGGTCCGTAGATCTATTTATTGCAATAAAATAAAACACGGGTAAAAAAAAAATGGAGGTCCTTGGCATCAGAGGCAGATGATGGCTGTTCAAGTAGTTGTGAAGCCAGAAGAAAATCAGGACTGAGGCTGGAGCATGCTTCTCTGACTCCATGTCTGTGTGTGTGTGAGTGGGTTTTGTGTAACTTGGGTCAGAGAAAGGGACCATTTTATAATTGCATAAGAAAGGCTTAAATACCAGAGAAAATGAAAGGTAGTATTTGCTTTTTATTTTATGACTTATGTCTCTGTCATTATTAAAAATTCCTTGGTACCTAGAAAAAATATTAAAAAGTAAGATGTACTGATCTCAAATTGTAAAGCATACTTTATGTATGCCATTAGACATTTGTGTGATAATAACAAAGATTTGCCTACATAGAAAAAAAAATCCCAAATTTATTGGAAAATGTATGCTGAGTGTTTTTCCACACTGGGTGTGGATTTGTGTCAAACAACTATGGCTCCTGATATAATATATATATTTAGGCCCAGTGCACAACATTCTTGCACTGGGGAGGGGTCCCTCAGCTGGGCCTGTACCCTCTCGCAGGTCTGGGACCCCTTGGGGAACATTCGTGGAGGTGGAAAAACTTCTGCCACTGCCATTGCACTCGCTAGCCGTGGGCCCAGCTTGTGGCTGAGCGGACTCCCCTGTGGGAGTGCACTGACCACCAGGAATAGCCCCTGCATTGAGTGTCTGCACCCTGGTGGTCAGTGCGCATCATAGCAATCGGTCCTTCTGCTGTTTGGTCTATTTGCATATTAGCCTTTTATTATATAGAATTGGCATAGATGGCCAGAATGGAGAAAGGCTTTAGGAACCAGTGAACCCAGACCAACACAATTAACCGGTGAACTGAACTCAATGAAACACACAGGCACCTCTTTTGGATGCTGTGAGACAGAAATAAATGCAGATTTAATGAGATATTCCCCAGCAAATAAATCTCTTCTACAAAGGTACTGTTCCCATCCAATATAAGATAATGGGTCCCCTCATTCTCTTCTCTTCCTTCAATCTCTGCATTTTGCAATTAAAATAAAAAGATTAAGCACAACAGATAGGAGTTCATCTCAATTACAATAAGGTGCATTATCACAAAATTTATGCAATGCATCTTGTGTGGGTGGATTTAAAAAAAAATGAACAGTACTTTTTAATCAAGTTCAAACACTTCTTTATTAAAATATGGTTATGAGGAATGCCCTTTTCTGTTCATGCATATGCACCCAGTCCTGGCTGATTTTATTCTTATTGTTAGTAATAAAGCCTGCGCACGCTCTTGGGGAATTCTCAGTGCTGGTGCGGCTTTGCAAAAGAACGCGTTCACGTTTGAAAAGGACAGTGGAGCTGACCTTGGGAGGCGACTGAGAATGTTTCACGAAACAGGAGCCCAAAAAGTATGAAAATATTGAGTGACAGGTAGAGCTGCAGCGATAGCAGGAAAAGCGAGGTGAATAGAGGAAAGAGTTCGTGAGAGAGCCTATTAGCAGAAACAAATGAAAAGAAATCATCAGGCAGCCAGTGTGATTAGCAGGTAATGAGGTAAATGTTCCTGGGTGACTTCTGGAAACATCTTCTGACTTTACAATCACACGTGCTCTTAAATCTGTTCCCATTTGCCTCGTGCTGGTCCCCATGGCAATCACTTTCCCATTAAGCAGAATTTGAGCGTATAAAAGTCCCAAATTATGAACCTCTTACGGGCCTAAACGATGCCCTTCACAACTGCACATCCAGCCCTTCACACACACAGGATGTGAAACACAGGGAATATTTGGCATGCACTTAGTGAACAAATATATTAATACAAATAATTCTAGTTTAAATACAAATTTAAAGATAATTGAAATGATAGTTACACTTAAAATTTAACATCTGCAAATTCTCTCAACTTTTCATTTTTTCGCCGAGTGTAGCTAATTTATTCCACATGGTTAACTTATCTTACTTTGAAGCTATTCATTAAAGATAAGCATAATTTTAATTAGTTTCTCAGAATATATAAATAAAAACTTTTCAGTATTTACCAAGCTCCGTTCTGTCTTCTGGTGCTAAATATGGTAGCAAAAGGGCCTTGACCGTGGATTGTTATTTCTGGGCTTACCTTGCTGATCCACCACTTAGGTTATTCTGAGCAAATTAATGTTCCTGAGTCTTTCAATAGGTGCAAAATAACCTATAATATTGTCAAGATTAAATGAGATAATAGATGAGATGACCTAAATATATCAATTTCTCGGCTTCGTCCTTTCTGATTTCTGAGTGGATTGATTGATAAGCAAGAACTGGCTCTGTAATATTCTAAAAATGAGTTTATGTTTCGCTGGAAGTTATTATATTCCTCTAATTCTTTGTTTAGGCTGTGTTCTCTACTCATCTCTATGATCAAAATTCCATAATTATATTTTTTTCCTTTTATAATTTAAATGCTTGTTTATTTGCTGAAAATAGACTTACCTAGTGGAAAATAGTGTTTGGGGTTTATATTCCTGTGGAAACATATTGAAATAGTTTTCTAGAAGCAAAAAGCCAAAATTTGGAAAATTAAAAATTTTTTAATATGTTTTATTGATTTTTTTACAGAGAGGAAGGGAGAGGGATAGTTAGAAACATCAATGAGAGAAAAATACCAATCAGCTGCCTCCTGCACACCTCCTACTGGGATGTGCCCGCAACCAAAGTACATGCCCTTGACCGCAATCAAACCCAGGACCCTTCAGTCCGCAGGCTGATGCTCTATCCAATAAGCCACACCGGTTAGGGCAGAAAACTAAATTTTATTTTGATTTCCCTTGTCATTATCTATTGGCTCTTCAGTGCCCAACCCAAGCACATCATTTTCCCAAAAGAAACTTGCATCACCTGGTCCAGAGTTCTGTGTCCTGAATCCTTTAAGTTTCTATTTAGTTTATTTTTAGCCATATCCGCAGATATTTTTATGTGATTAGCACATACATAATGTAATGAGTCAGGCTGGAAGTATAAAGATAAATAAGACAGAGGAGGCACAATTACATACTGTGATATCTGTAATGAAGGTGTACTATTTATTTTAGCTCTACTTTATGCTGTATTAATAGAGTATTGTGGAAAACTTTGCTATATGTAATGTTTCTATTTTATTTTACAATAAAAAAACTCACAACCTAATTATAAATGTTTTAAACAATACTAGTGAAATTCTAGTATTCTCATGATTAACTTTCTTTCTGAATCAGATGCAGTCTCACAGTTGTACAGATCAAAACCAGATTTTTGGAATAGTTGTAGAATTTAATCTTACCGAGGTCAAAATTAAAATGCTCAAAATCATATCAGATGATTATTAACCTTAGGCTAGTCTTTTCACATGTGATTAGTTACTCTGTTATTCTCCTCCTCTGTTTATATAGAATATTATTTTTACAATTCAAAATCGAAACCAGTATTATATCTCTTGCAGCCTTTCATTTGGCCAAACAGACTTTGGGAAACACTTAAAATTCTACAAATTACTTAGAAGTCAACCTGCTCCTCATTCTCGCCTGACTTTCAATATAATACATTTTAAAGCCAATGCAATAAATTAATGAACTGTGTGTCCTTCATCCAAAAATAGGTCCTCTTGTGTATGACTCTTCATTTATATTTGTGAATAGTATAAACACAAATTACGTTTCTCCCATGTTCATCACACCCAAATTCATAATGAACATAAAAGTAACTATTAATAGATATTGATTATAAATAATCATTAGTTGCTTGGTCATGCTTGTCTGATAGACTTAATTTAAAATAATTAATATGTAAATACTGTATTATACTTAATGTTGCCTCTTAATCTATTTTAAAAATATGTTATCAATATTTGGTTCTGTTCTAATAATAGAAAAGAAGTTACTATTAGATCTTCTTTTGTGTGGGTTGCCATTTAACTCTTCATTTATTTATTTTTTTAATATACTAGTACATATATTTATTTTTTTCAGAGAGGAAGGGAGAGGGTGAGAGAGATAGAAACATCAATGATGAGAAGGAATCATTGATTGGCTGCCTCCTGCATGCCCCCACTGGGGATCAAGCCCGAAATTCAGGCATGGGTCCTGACAGGGAATCAAACCATGATTTCTTGGTTTATAGGTCGATGCTCAACTACTGAGCCACACCAGCCGAGCAACTCTCCTTATTTTTTTTTTAATAATTAAAAAATAATAGCATCACTGTTAAATGACACATCAGGTAAAGAGACTCCGGGATATTATGAATAAAATGGAAATTAACATTAAGGAACACAGCTGAGAGTATTGTGACATTTTTCTCATATTCAAATAGCATATCATAGGCAAAGTCCAACTGAAAATATATTATAATCAATTATCTTGTAAAGAATAAATGGCAATCCGATTTACGAATTTATAAATTACTTAAACACATGCCTTAATATTTTGTCACTGAATATTAAGTGAAATTTATGCATTAAGTTATAATCACTCTAGGTTACTAGAGGATTATTGATTATTGACTTCTTCAAGGAAAAGATTTTGGGGCAAATCTGAAATATTGGTATCAATATGTATCAATACTAAAGAAGGAGAACAATAGTCAACTTATAATTTTTTTTTCTCCACAAAGTTAGAGGTGAATAGTCATTAAAGGGTCACTTTAGATACCTACTTTTAGGCCAGAAATAGTCCTTTAAGAAAGTAGCCTATGGGTATATTTATGCCACCTCAATAACAGTTTACTTTTTAATAGATCCTCAACATGTGTTGATACTTCTGAAATTCACGTCCACTAAAAATGCATACTTTTTGTTTTATTTAAATATTTATTATTATTGTGAATACAATTTTGATTGTCTTAGGTAAGATAAAAACACAAATTTGTACTAGCAAGATATTCACAAACGTGTAGGTGTGTGTGAATTACTTCAACGCTCTGGCATCATCCTCTGCAGAGTCTGTGAATCTTCTACTACAGTGGTTATCCCGTTACAACAGGCTGAGAAAGAAAGAGAAGAAGCCTCCGCATTGTAAATACAGTGACAGAAATATTTAAGTGGAAACTGAGGCAAAGAGGATTCTTCAACTGCCTTTCAAAGTAGTGTCCACACAGGTTCACACGGGCCTTTCCTTCTGCCACGAGTAATCAAATCTTTCTCTTCTAGAAGAAACTGGGAGACACAGTGTACAGAGAACACTCCCTCGCCCCTCTGCCCCAGGAAAGGTCTGAGCCAGAAACCTAGAGATAAGGAAATTCTGCTCCAGGCTCCTGTCTCTCATCAGCATGGTAAGGGATGCATCCGATTTTCCGCGGTGAATCGGTGGATGGAAGGGAGGTTAGAGTCCGGAGGAGAGGGAGAAAGGTCCGAACCAGGCATCATCTCTGCTCCTCCTGATGGACCTCCCACATGTCTGCTTTGGTCATGGAGATCGAATGGCTACTCGCCAATCATGCCTACTTTCAAAGGGAAACATAACAGCATATTTCAAAGTAAAAAACAAAATGGATTTTGGTCCATCTGGTGCCTTAAACTATCTGCTCGTTTGTTTTCATCCATTAGTGTGGTCATAGGAAATTGACTCAATATCTTTTCTATGCGGTAATAATCAAATCAGGCTTTTCATCTACCAAAGTGACTGCCACAATTCCTGAATGTCTTGAATGCCCACCATAAATTCTTCCTGAAAGTTGGTAGAGAATAAATAAAAATTCCTTGATGTATGTAATGACGGGGAAAAAGAAAACTAGGACAGTTATTCAAAATGATAAGAAAGCAACAGGTTTTGAGCTACCAAACTCGGAGCCACGGTGCCTTATTAAATAAACATGTTAGAGCTTTCTAAGCCAGAGTCGAACCACCTCCGCAGACGTCAGTGTCTCAATATTTATGAAAAATTTTCTAAGAAAGCAAGACAAGTGTAGTCGACACAAAAGGTGTCTTTCAAAATATTCTGCTCTAGAAAACACGCAGAGCACATTCTCAAAGCCACCTTCTCAGTAGGCGCTATAAAGAGAGTGTCTATGAACCCATAGAGGCATAGCGATCTCCTACTCCTTTAGGGATTTCGTTTGTGTGATGAAAAACTGTGCTTTCTCAACACACAGAGTTGTACGTGAAAACTGTCTTTCTGGCAAAAAAAAAAGGAGTTGAATAAAATTAAAAATTAATTATAATTTTAATTTGGGTTTTCTCTCTCTTCTGTCTGCTTCACCCCCCCCCCCCCTCTACAATCTGAGATTGTGTTTGGCATCTGCAATACAAATACTGCAAAGACTAAGACATAGAGGTAACGTATGTATTTTTTTCACAACTTTACATTAATATTTAAATGATAAGCAAGCTGTGTGTTAGAGATGTCATGGGAAAAATATTGAAGAGTTTGACTTCTGAAATTTTATAGCAGCAGGTGTTTATAGATCATTGACGCAGGCCTTGTTTACAGGCTGGGACACAGGGCTCAGAGAAAACAATCAATTCAAGTTGTTCAGTGTTGCCTAGTTAGATGGTAAAAGAGCCCCACCTAGGACACATTCTGAGCTCTTCCCATAAAACTATTTTGAGAAGGATCTAGAACACTGGGGAAAAAGAAACGTCTTGATCGAAAACTTAATCTATTTTGCTGTTTCATATGTTGGATGGCAATTCAATTTTGATTATCTTGAGTCTCAATCAGTTTATGCACATATAAGTTTTCTTTTTCTACCCTACCTTTCAACTATGTTGTTAGTTTGTTGAACTCGTGTCTGATGAGGACATTGTACTTTCCAACTCAGTAAATCTCCAGATATCCAGTGTAGACTGCCATGAATCCAAGTGCTATCGAATGTGATATTCAAAGGTCATTTTGTTCATATTTGTATCTTAGTCACTAGCCATATGTGGCTGTTTAAATATAAATTTATATTAGTTAAAATTAAATCGTTCAAATTCACTTTCTCAGTCCCGCTGGCTGCATTTCAAGTGCTGAATAGCCTGAAATAGCCCATTATCTCAGGTGTGGCTAGTGGTGATGGAATTGATGGGCAGACACCAGTGTCACAGACAATTCTATTGGATGATGCCGGTGCAGGTGAGTAATAAAAATGATACAATACATTAGGGAGAGTTAGGAGGGAGGAACAGACAGTGGGGGGACAGAGGATGCAGAGATTAGACAGAGAGATTGATGATACTTAGAAAGATAAGTAGATGATAGATACATAGATGCAGAGATATATAGTAGATTGGATGATAGATGGATAGATGGTAGACCAGTGGTTCTCAACCTTTCTAATGCCGTGACCCTTTAATACAGTTGCTCACGTTGTGGTGACCCCCCCAACCATAAAATTATTTCCATGGCTACTTCATAACTATAATCTTGCTACTGTTATAGACTGTAATGTAAATATCTGATATGCAGGATGTATTTTCATTGTTACAAATTGAACATAATTAAAGCATAGTGATTAATCACAAAAACAATATGTATTTATATATTGTGAAATATTTATTTCTAATGACAAATAAATGAAATTTTGTCTTGAATTGTGGTGTAGCATGGGTAAAGTCTTCATATGACAACAATAAACTGCATTGCTACACTTTGCTACACCGAGGAGCGGTGTGTTGGTTCCTAAGACCATGGGAAATAGGTGTTTTCTGATGGTCTTAGGCGACCCCTGTGAAAAGATCGTTTGACTCCCAAAAGGGTCGCGACCCACAGGTTGAGAACCGCTGTGATAGATAGATAGACAGATAGAAATAGATAGTAGGAAGACAGGGAGGGAAGAAGTAGAGGTGGGGAAAGAGAGATAACTGGCTGATATTATGAAGATATTACGTTTTGCTGCTGAATCATTGTGTAAGAAGTTGGCTCAACAACACTTGGCTAAGGCTTATAAAATGGAATCTGATTTACAGCGCAGTGCGGGGGAGCCATAACTTATTACAGGCACATCCCCACCTCAATGAATGCAGCTCACCCACGTGAGGTAGGTGCTTTGACGCAAAGTAAATCCAGTGGCTTTCCAATCCTTCAAACAGGAGACAATACCAGCAGTACTCATGATTTAGGACACGGAGCCTCAGACATTTATATTAGTGGTGAAAGGATACAAAAAAAATGAATAAAAATGCCCGTATATCTGTGGTTCCAATCCATATTTATAACTTTCCCTTCGAGATCTCATCTGCATTTTCATTGTTCTCATCCTTTTGTCATTGCACACTTGTTTTGAATATCATATTATCATATTATCCACAGAATTAATTGTAACATCTTACAAGCCATTTACCGGAGCTACCGAGCATCTGTTATTAAGCAGCGAACATTACCAAGGAGGATTATGATCCTTATCTAATGACAACGAGCAAGAACATTTTTTTTTATTTCTTAGAAATATATAAAGTGTAATTATTTAAAATGAAACTATTAGGTCACACATTTCTTTCCCAGAGCTGAATATTTCCTAAGGAATAGTCTGAGGGACTTTTGTCAGCACAGGTGGAAATGGCCCATGCGAAGGTGTGGCTGCCTGCTCCCTCAGCATTTAGAAGCCAAGCAGAGTTCCCATAGATTCCTGGGGTAGCAGAACATACAATAAAAAAGGACATAAATAGCCGAGATCGGTTTGGCTCAGTGGATAGAGCGTTGGCTTGCAGACTGAAAGGTTCCAGGTTCGATTCCAGTCAAGGGCATGTACCTTGCTTGCGGGCACATCTCCACTGTGGGGCATGCAGGAGGCGGCTGATCGATGTCTCTCTCTCATCAATGTTTCTGACTTTCTATCTCTCTCCCTTCCTCTCTGTAAAAAATCAATAAGCAATAGCACATACAAAGTTTTTGTTAAGTAGTCTATTAAATGGATAGTGACTTTTTGCTTTGATTTTATAAAATATTTGTGATTCAAAAAATAGGAAGGCATCTTACCTTTTTTTTAAAATTTTTATTTTTCTCAGGAGAAGTGGTACTCCCAAGAAAATAGAACTAATTTTAGAGTAAGAGTCTCCCTTTAGATTGGAGATATTTGAGAACATCAATATGACCCACAGGCAATTACACCCATATTTGTGGGATGCTCTCCAGAGTCAAGATCCATGTCCTTTCACAGCAAGGACACTCAATCCAAGAAAAGCTTCCACTGACCTCTTTTCATAAGGAGGCAAATGTACTTTCGTTTCCATATCACATGTCCTTTTCTGTATGGATTACATTTTAGAATTTTTATCCAAGTATTTAATTAACAAATATTTGGCCATGCCAACTCTATGTTAATTCTAGAGATACAGCAATAATAAATAAGAAAGCTATAGTTTCTGATTTTATGGATCTTAGAGTTTAGCTGTGGACTGAACATCCAACACATTCTTATGTAAATATTCATTTCATCAAAATTATAATAGGATATATATGAATATTGTCTATGTATATATAGACCAGTGGTTCTCAACCTTTTTTTAATGCTATGACCTTTTAATACAGTTCCTCATGTGGTGGTGACGCCCAATCTTAAAATTATTTTCGTTGCTACTTTATAACTGTAATTTTGCTGCTGTTATGAATCAATGTAAATATCTGTTTTCTGATGGTCTTAGGCTCTATAGCAGCGGTTCTCAACTTGTGGGTCGTGACCCACAAGTTGAAAACTGCTAGCAAGGTCACCTAAGATCATCGGAAAACAAATATTTACATTATGATTCATTAACAGTAGCAAAATTACAGTTATGAAATAGCAACGAAAATAATTTTAAGATTGGGGGTCACCACAACATGAGGAACTGTATTAAAAGGTCACAGCATTAAAAAAGGTTGAGAACCACTGATATAGACAATTATTGCTGCAAAGAGAATGCATAACAGGTTGACCTAACTAGGCTGAGAGGTCAGAGAAGGCCCCCTGAGCAAGTAGCATTTAAGCTGAGTGGGTATTTCTGTGTGAGAGACTAGAGAAAAGCATTTTAAGAAGGAAGGGGAATAAAATATGGAAAAAAAAAGTCTAGCATATTTAAGGACTAAAAGGACACGTGTCTAGAACAAAAGTGAAAGTACTGAAACGAGGCTGGAGAGGAAGGCAGAGTCTAAGGCTATTGAGGAGGAGGAGGGGCTGGAGAGGAAGGAGGAGAGCTGGAATGCGCTGCTGTGGAGATGGAGTAAATGCTGAGAGGCTTGGGAGGTGAGGACTCAAAGGTGCCAGTGTGTAGAGAGCGCCTGGGAAGGCACATGGGCATTCCTCAATTATTGTCAGCTGAACCCAGTGGCCTTGGCAAAGCCATGCCCTGGGAACACACCTTGTCAAAAGGGCAAGGGTGTTGTTAGCTTGACCTTCATTTCAGCCCATGGTGTGGGGAAGTGGTTTTGATATCTAAATCCAACCTAGCACCAGGAATGCTCAGGACCTACTCAAGAATGCAAATAATCTCCTTTAGTCTTGACCTTTTGTTGAAACTTCCTGGTATTTGGGATATAAAATAAACTCGCTGGATTATCTCTGAGTCCCTGTTTCTCCATCAGAAGGGTATGGTGGTCCCACCCGGTCCCAGCTTTTTCCTTCTATCTCTGTGTCTTGTTTCTTTCTTTTATTTCTCAATCCCTACCCGCCCTTACTCGGGAACTCTCTAGCCTCGCTGGATGCAGAAAGAAATATCTACACCAGTGGAAGGCATCAGGAGCCCTAGCGAATGCAGTCTTGGTACAGAGTGGATGACTGTGGTGAGTCACAGTGGGAGAGGTGATGAAAACTGTAAACGAAGCTTTTGAAAATTTTGGATTTGAAAAGTGAAGATAGACAGTTTCAGGAAGTAGTTTTGCTTTTATTTTTTAAGAATGGCAAATATATCATTAGATTTAAATGCTTATGGGAAAGGTCCAGGAAAGAGGGGGGAAATGTACATAGAAAATTTAAACAGGAAAGAAAGGATCAATAGCATAAGGAGACGACAGAAAGGATCACATTTTGAATAGTTCTTTTTTCTTAAATATATTTTATTGATTTTTTACAGAGAGGAAGGGAGAGGGATAGAAAGTCAGAAACATCGATGAGAGAGAGACATCGATCAGCCGCCTCCTACACGCCCCACGTTGGAGATGTGCCCGCAAGCAAGGCACATGCCCCCGACCAAAATCGAACCTGGGACCCTTCAGTCCACAAGCCAACACTCCATTCACTGAGCCAAACCAGTCTTGACTTGAATAGTTCTTATCTTTCGAACGTTACACAGGTAAATGGAAAAATATTCCACTCGGTGCTGCTAACAGAAATTTTCTCTGTGGTTCTCTCTCTTTTACTATATAATTTGGCATTCAGTTGTTTATTATGCATTGTCCCAAAACTATTCATAACACTCTTCACTAATAATTGCTTATATTAACTTAGTATTGCCCAATTACTAGTAAATTTCCAGGTCATATCATTGCTCACATAACTAATGGAATTTTAGTTTAATAGGCCATTTTCAATAGAATGTATCTATTCTGAGGCAAAACCTTGTTCTCAGGCCTTAAAAAAATCTCATGTTACGCAGCAGAGTGAATCTCTTGTTCCTGTGAGGAGAGAGGAGAATGAAGGGTGGGAGAGGAGATGCAGGAAAGATGGCAGCTCCATCCCACCTCCACTTGTGGTTACTGGGACCGGGGTTAGAAGCTGCGAGCAACTCATGCCAAGGGTCCCTCTGGGGCTCTGGGTACCCGTGGGAGAACAGGTTATTCTTTGTGAGCCAGAGGACAGCAGAAGAGATGGTCTCTGAAACTCTGGGTGACCATCCAAGAGAGAACTTTCCAAGAGATTTGCTGACCCATGAAAGCAAAAATGGCGTCTGATTATTTGTTTTTAAAATATATTTTTATTGATTTCAGAGAGGAAGGGAGAGGAAGAGAAAGGTAGAAACATCAATGATGAGAGGGAATCATTGATTGGCTGCCTCCTGCATGTTGGACCCAACCCACAACCCAGGCATGTGCCCTTGATCAGAATCAAACCTGGGATACTTCTGTCCTTGGCCAATGCTTTATCCACTGAGCCAAACCGGCTAGGCAATGGCTGATTATTTGAATACTCAGGAAAGTCATGCTCATTTTCCAGAAACATGAAGAAGTTTCAGGACCTAAACAGATGCTCAAAATCTATCCCTGACATCAGAGGGTGTTAGCCTTTGGATCTGGAATATTAAAGAAAAAAAAAATCAATGGAATTCTTATATGTAAGCAATCAATATCTAGAATGTATAATTCAAAAGCATTTCATTGGCAAAAAGAGAAAAAGAAGAGTAAAAGAAAAAGAGGAAGAGAAGGGATAGGGAGAGGAGAAAAACTTAGTAACTTTTATGAACAATATTATAAAATTTTATTGAAAGATACATGGAAAGATAAAATGAGTTGGATAGGAAAACTCTGTAGAAAATTTTATAAATAAAGGTTGACTTTATAAAGATCCTGGGACCCAGCAGTTCTATTTCTAGATAGATAGACCGGAAAAACTCTGATACACATATACACAAAGAGACAGCATCATTATTGTTATCATTATTGTCATCACAGTTAAATAGTGAATTCTACCATACAGATATGATTATAAATGTATAATGCAAACATATGGTGCAAGCTAATAAATGAATAATCATTTGAAAATGCTCACATTTGACTACTTTTAACCTACAAAAATTATAATTACATATGGTTCAAGCTAATACTCTTCTCAATATTCCCATGAATTATCTCCATTCAGAGGAATCAAAGAGCTTTGTCAAGGTTGCTTAGCTACTAAGTGGACTGTCATAGGACAAATTCAAGCAAACTGACACTGGAACCCTTGTTCAAAACGGCTATTCTATACTGCATCTCAACTTGGAAAGAACAAACCTCAGGAAAACAAAAATCTAAGAATAATATAAACTTCTCTTGACAGGAAATAGATAAATATTTTGATATGTATTCATATAATACAATGCAGCAAAATGAGTAAGTTAGAGTTACTCATATCCACATTGAGTGAAAAAAAAAAGGTTCCAGGAAAATATATAAAGTATGACCATTTGAATGAAAATAAAAACATAAAACAGTGTTATATATTGTTGAGGGACCAAGACATATATGTTATACAACATATGTATGTGAATATAAAACATAAGATTAGGATAATGCTGCATACATGTGTAGAAGGGTACCACTGGGTGAAATGAGGATATTTGAGCTGTACTGTAAGGTAGTGAGGTGGTGGGGACACAATCTTATTCTCAAAGCAATTCTGGTATCAGACAGAGAAAGAGAAAGCAATATGCCCAAGAAGCAACTCTCAAGGAATAAAATGAGGAAAAATTTAATAACAGAACTTACAAAGTGGAGCTCTAATCAAGGAAAAGTTTCCAAGATGTAAAAAATAACTTATATAAAACTATTTATTTAAAACTAGTGGCCCAGTGGTCAAAATTTGTGCATGGAGTCAGGGCTGGGGGTGGGGGAGAGAAGGTCATTCCCTCAGCCCAGCCTGTACTCTCTCCAATTAGACATTCCTCTCACAATCTAGGACCGCTGGCTCCTAACCACTCACCTGCTTGCTTGCCTGATCATCCCAGCTGCCTCTGCCTACCTGCCTGATTGCCCCTCACCGCTCTGCCTGCCTGCCTGCCTGATTGTCCCCAACATCTTTACCTGCCTGCCTGATCACTCCTAACTGCCCTCCCTTGATGGCCTGATCTTACCCACAACTGCCCTCCTCTGCCGGCCAATTTGGTTCTGATTGGTCAGTTTCTGTGTCAATCAATGTCAAAAGCTTTGCCTCCAAGGCAGCCATTGGCTCCTCACAACTCACCTAGATTTGGTTCAGATTGGTTGGTTTCTATTGCAGTCAGCATCTCTGGGCCTATTAATGGGGCCTGATCGGAAAGGCAAGGCTAATCATCAGCTCCGGTGGAGGCTTTGAGAGAAATGGAGATGCAGCTGCTGAGAAAGAGAAAGGCAAGTGCTGATCAACAGCTGCCACAGAGGCTATGGATCAATTCCTGCTTTTCTCTTCAGGCTTCTCTCTGGGCCTGATTTGCAGCCCCTTCAGCAGTCAGTGCTGGGTCGCCACAGCAACCCAGAGCTGACTGCAGGACTCATTTCCAGTTGGTTGAGCCTCTAGGCATGATGGACCCAGGGGTTTTATATATTAATTAGTCTATAGTTGCATATATTTTCTTAAGAGAAACATGAAATAGAGATGACAAAATCTTAACATTGGTTGTGTCAGTGTGATAAGATTTCAAAGTGATTTATACAGTAAACCTTATGTTTCTGTGCAATTTTCCAATGTTTTACAGTGCCCTTGAACATGGGCAGAAAAATATACGGCACTGTAGGTAAGTGAAAGGGAGAATTACTAGGATGATAGCTAGCAGGGAAGATAAGTATGGGCTAGACCTTGGAGCCCAGAAAATGCAAGTTTCGCTCTCCTTTAGGGTGATAAACAACCAGCCAGTGTTCCCCATCAAGTTCACTCACAGGTTCAACTTCCAGGTCTGGCGGGTCAATCTGATGACTGATTTAATGAGGCCCCTCTCCTAGCTTCTCCAAGATGTGTTTATATCTCTGATAGCCATGGGCGTGATTGCTTTTAACTAGAAGGGTTGTGGGTTGGGAGAAAAGGAGAATTCTAAATCCTAAATGGGGAATAGACTGTAGGAGGATAAATACATGGGAGATAGATTATGGGAAGTTAACATGGGAGGAGGGGTTAGAACTTCAAAGTGGAAATAGAATTTAGAAGGATAATATGAGGCTGCGTCCCTCATAAGCAAGGGTCTGTTCCACTCGTGACCTTGAATGCGAGTGAGCCTTGGGTTACCCCACAGAGGGCCAGAACCGGAAGATGCTTTTTTTCATGAAGAATTGAGACGAGAAGCAGAACTATCTCATTGTCCAGGTGATGAAGTACGGGGCATGCCAGAGAGGAGCCATTCTCTCCACCTCTGCCTGGACCCTGGAGAGTCTTTGTCGCCTCGAGCATGAGATTTCATCAGCATCTGGCGCGGGCATCTGGCAGGGTCAGCGACCTTCTCAGGAAGGACAGGGCGAGCTAAAGCCGGCCTGATGGCCTCCCGGGGAGCCGGAGCAGATGCGCTCCGTGGAAGCGAGGCTCGGATCTCCTGTCCACAGAGCGGGGTGTGAGTGATCACGGCGAGAACTCCTGGAAATGACCGGCAGGCTTTGCGAAGCTAGCTTCTGCCAACAGGGAAGATGCAGGAGAATACATCGCCTTGTGTGAGATCAGGGTTACTAGTAGGAACACGGGTTACACTTACTTTACAGAACATGTAACTACAGTGTTGGCAGTGCTTGTTCTTTGTGCTGGAGAATGACTCTTTAGAAAGCTAGTAGACATTGCCAACTTGGTTTAATTTCTTTTTAAATTAGGCGATGAGTGAAAGAGCAATAGAACGCGAGGGAGGAGAGATGGATTGGAAGAGGAGAGATGGGGAGGGCAAGAAAGAGCTTCCGTTAGACACAGAAGCAGGGAGCATGGGAGGAGAGACAGAGACCCAGAATGGCTGCTCAGCCTGTTTTTATGGAAGTAAACAATCCTTCACGGCAAAAACACAGAGCTGAAACGTTAGAGCTGAAAGAACCCTCAGATTTCATCAACCTAAAAAAAAAAAAAAAAACACCAAAACTCATTATGCTGATTAGGAAACCCAGTCTAAAGGATTTCTTAGAAGAGCGTCAGAATGAACAGCTTTCTGTTGAATGTCAGGTCTTCACGTAAGGCTTAATCCGTGCATTGCTGGGATTTTCTGAATTGAGTTTTCAGCGAATTAGTAGCAAATGAATCACCCAGAATTACCTGAGTTGGATTAAAAGAGAGTGTTTTTCTACTTAAAAGGTAGGCCGGGGTCAATTTTTATGGCAACGTTATTTATGTTTATGCATAAAGACATCTGGTGGCCTGAAATTCCCATTTCCATTTTCATTCCTTTTATGTTTTCACAAGTTTGGACAGGTTGAACAGAAATGTCTGTTTCCTGCTAAATTCATTAGAAACGAGATAAGGGTGAGAAGAAAGGCAGTGAGGGAAAAGGTAATGTATTGGAATTTAAAAGGATGTAGAATAACAAACCAGGCTGTGGAAAACGTGGGTGAAGGAACTATCCTCATTTTCAGCAGGGGACAAACATTTAAATCAGGTGTGTGTCCTGTATAGGAAGGCATGCCTTCCAGGTGGATGTGGATTTAACATAACTTATTGTCATGTTAAATCGCATTGCTCTGCTGAGGTTGACCGCGTTTTCATATGTCACACATCAGTTGTTCTCACTTCACTGAGAAATTCCCATTCATGTCCTTGCCAATTGTGACATTATTTGTCATTTTTTAAATCCGTTCCTCAGAACTTCGTGCGCTTTTCAAACCAAATATTTGTGGGCTTTGTGTTTAGCAAGCACAGTCTTCCTATTGGAGGGCTTCCCCGTTCACTTTTTTTATGTTTACCTTTGATGATCAGAAGTTCTTTATTTTCAGGTAGTGTTATCGCCGGTCTTTCTTTTACGGTTTGTTCTTTTATACACATTTTTAATGTCTTATCCTGAGGTAATTAAGACAGTCTTATATTTTCAGTTAGAGGCTTGTTTCACCTGTAACATTTAATACTTTAATCTACTTTAAAGTCGGGCATGCAAAGAATGTGAGGTAGAAATGCAATTTCCTTTTTTTTTTTAAATCTAAATGTGCTAGCACTGTTTACAAATAGCCCCTCTTTTACCATTAAGCTCTTAATTACCTTTGCTTTATAATAGGATTTGAGATATCCAAGGAGTTTATGCCTTGCTTGGCCCTTTACTATGGAAATTGCAGTATCAGTTTGTCAAATTATATGAAAAATTCTTTGGGATTTTATTTTTTAATTGGAATTGCACTTGATCTATAGGTACAGTTTGGGAGAGTGGACATTTTTATGATATTGAGTCCCTAAAGTCTGATTTTAGTTTCTGATGATAAAGACATTGTTTTCTTAGGCCGATGGCTATCATTGTTTTAAACATTAAAAGTAGTTTATGTTTGAAACATATCCTAATAAGCCCGAATTTAAAACAGGGTTGGTATTTATAATAATTTGAAATTCTTGTCCAATACTGGGTCCAGGGGTAATATACAGAATTGAGACACATTCTATAAAGTACTTGTTACCTGAGACATCCCTTGTAATTTTACTGAATTATCAGAAAAGAAAATCAGCTTTTGTAATTTTAAGGCATTTCATTTATCAGTTTTGCATTTATTGATATTAAAATAATATAAGAGCATTTCTCTGGGCTGCTAGAAGTTTAAGGTCCTTTGAGTTTACTTATTCCTGTATGGAATTACCTATTTTTTTTTAAAGGTACATTTTGTTCATGGATAAATATATTTTTAGTAACAATCTCCACAAGAGATTCTCTTATTTCTGCGTTGCCTTCTCACAGCGAGATTAACAAGCAACTGAATTCGAAAGGGTCAAAACAATAGAAGCCTTTTTCCTTGAAATGTGGGACTCAAAACCACTTACAAACTGGTCCAAAGTTCTTATTTTATTGTCCATGCTAGAGGCCCGGTGCATGAATTTGTGCACGGGTGGGGTTCCTAGGCCTGGCTGGCAATCGGGCTGTTTGGGGGCATCTTGCCCAGTTCCCATCAGAGGGAGGGACCCTGGGAGGTTGGCCGGCTGTGGGAGGTTGGCTGTGGGAGTACACTGACCACCTGTGTTAAGCATCTGCCCCCTGGTGGTCAGTGCACATCATAGCAACCCATCAACCTGTCACTCAGCCATTTGGTTGTAATGGTCGCTTAGGCTTTTATATATACAGGTGTTTACCCATGTGAAGCTTCTTGTTCTCTCTCAGGGGAGCTGAGGTTGGGTATGTCAACCAGACTCACTGTTGAGCTGTGCAGGGGCGTGGGCAGCTGGTTGAGTTGGCAGCTCTGAAGGGCCTTCTCTCTGGTGAATGCAGGAAAGGACAATGAAATTGGGTAAAGAGTTGGGTTTTCCCTCACACAGTGGACAAGGACCGTGCTCTCTGACACATCTGAGGGGCAGGAAACAGGTCAGCCCACATCACGAGGGCTCGGGAATGGAAAGAGAAGGTATGGAAGGCCTTTAAGCTTGTTTTGAGGGGAAAGGACCCACTACCCACTCCTGTGCGTGAAATGGAGCTCGGGAAAACTCGGTGCTCTGACTCTCAGTGAGGAGGAGAAAGGGGTGAGGGGACAGTGAGAACAGGGCAGAAGCTCTTGCCTCCAAAACCACTTGCTCAGAGCCTTCCACCTGAGCACACGTCATGCCTCTCTTCCTTGCCCTCATGTGTGATTAAATGCCGTGACCACAGCCAGGGGGCAGAGAAGACTTGCTAGTCCAGCTTTGTGTCAATTCTTCCCAGGGCTTCTTACCAGTATGGGGCAGTGCTTTCAGGTGTGCCATTCTCGTTTGCTATGTGCCTTGTCTTCTCTACTAGACTGAACATTCTCCAAGAGCACGGTTCATGCCTCATCCAGTGCTTCTCTTCTCTCCCTGCACATGGATCATCCGTGTGTCTTGCCGGGAATCATGGTCAAAAGTCACACTGGTGTCAAGTCCACGTGCGTGTCTGTGAACGAATGCATCCTCAGGAAAGTGTGGTTCTGAGGGTTCAGTTCTCAGACTGGCCTTGGACTTAGTGTCTGTGAAACCTACAGAGTAAGGCTGTAGATAAAAAAAAAACCCAAAAAAACAAAAAAAAAAACAAAGCAAACAAAACTGAAGTGCATACTCTGTTTCCCTCACAATGATTTTTTGCTCCCAAAGATGCGCGAGGTCATATTTTCGGGGAATGTCTTATTTTTCCACGAAGAAGAATATGGTACACATTTATTGTTGAACAACAACAAAAAAAGGAAATTTATTCCCTGTCTACGGTATGGTAGTCATTGTCATCACAAACCAGCTCACGGATGGACCACAGCACAGCTGGAGCGGTTCAGGCAGGGCGAGGTCTCTTTAAATCAGGAGTCAGACACCTTAGGGTAGCTTCGGGGGCCTTCTATTCCGGGGAGGCCTTATGTTCGGGAGAGGCCTGATGATCGGGGAGGTCTTATTTTCAAGGGGTTGCCTTATATGACAGCGAGAGGCAAAACTGGAAGTAGGTCTTATTTTCGGGGGAGGTCTTACTTTCGGGGAAACAGGGTATAAGCATGTCTTCTGGCGTGGAGGGAATGAGACATCTGTGTCAGGGAGCACCACGTGCTTCCGTGAGTCCAGGGCTTCTGGGAACGCAGCACAGTTTGGTCCCAGCACGTTCGGAGCCCTGGGCTGCCAGGGACAGAGCCACACTGATGGTCAGGGAGACCGCCATCGCCGAGTCTGGACCTTGAGAGCGTTAGGTGACCCCAGTCTTGGCACTGATGCCAGCCCCACCCCCAGTTTCAGATGCCAGCTGAACCTGTGGGTGCGTTGTGTTTCCTGGCGCAGAAATTGCCTCAGCCCCTGCAAGCAACAGAGAAAGACTGCTTGGGAGCTTAGTGGAAGCAGTTGTCGTTAAGTGAGGGACCGTGTCACGTGGATGACCATCTCAGGGCTGGAAATCCATAGCAGTCAAGGGGATAAAGAGGAAGCACTGTGTGCATTGTAGGCACGAAACATATAAAAGCCAATCTTCAGAATTTTATTCCACAGGAAACCAATTCAGCATTCTCAGGAAACTGTTGAAAAACATAGAGTTATAGAGAAAATGGAGAGTTTTATTTTTTTCCAGCCTGAGTCCTCTACCCTTTTCATTGTCCCCATCAATTTCGGATTGGATTTTCAGTATTAGATTTATGGGGGTTCATTTTTTTTTTAACCTCCCAACTGCATGGCTACAATTTCTCCAAGAAGTCTGAACCTTGGCTTACGATTAGATGGACCCACCATCTAGATTCCCCCTGTCTGGACTAGCCAGCTCGGAGAAGCTTTATTTTGCATTGCATTGAGTAGAGCCTCTTCTATGAAATACCATTATTTACTAAAGTGGCAAATATAAAATCCTAACCAAAAAAATCGTACATATTTTGCCATAAACAAGGAGCAAGAACATAGGAAGAAGTTAAATAAATATTTAGATGTAAGTGCAGGATGTCTTTTCTGGGGAATGTGGGGTAATTTCTGTCACTATTTCATCTAACCCTCTCTTTTCTTTACTTTTTTTAAAAAAATATATTTTATTGATTTTTTACAGAGAAGAAGGGAGAGAGATAGAAAGTCAGAAACATTGATGAGAGAGAGACGTCGATCAGCCGCCTCCTGCACACCCCACTGTGGAGATGTGCCCGCAAGCAAGGTACATGCCCCCAACCAGAATTGAACCTGGGACATTTCAGTCCGCAAGTTGACGCTCTATCCACTGAGCCAAACCGGTCTCGGCTAACCCTCTCTTTTCTTAATAATGAAAGAAACACATTTAGCTTTTCTCACTCTTCAATCCTCAACAATCTCAGATACCTGGCTTCTCATAAAACTGTGATTGCTCATGAGTTTTGCCCACATAAAGTAAGTGAGCGTTCACACTAATGCTCTTTCACGGCCTTCATAGATGCAGCTGAAAAAAGAGTTTGGGTTACTCCACTGACACCCCCATTTTGCCCTGGTGTATTCTATTTACTAGTCCATCATCTCAGCGCAAGGACTAGTCCCCACCCTCTCCTTTCCTGCTCATTGCACTGGTCCTCTGCTTCCCTTCATTTTAGGACAAAAGTAAAAAAATCTAGAATAACAATCAAAATACATAAAATCAAGGATGGCTCTAAATTCTAGTCCTTTCTCTATTTTTTTTATTCTTTATCACATTCAGCAGACTTTAAAAAATTTTTTTTCTGGATCTCAAGCTACCATATCATTTAGTCTAATTAAGAGCTTAGGCCTACCGGGACCGGTTTGGCTCAGTGGATAGTTGGCCTACAGACTGAAGGGTCCCAGGTTCGATTCTGGTCAGCTATATGTGCGTTGGTTGCGAGCACATCTCCAGTAGGGGGTGTGCAGGAGGCAGCTGATCGATGTCTCTCTCTCATCGATGTTTCTAACTTTCTATCCCTCTCCCTGCTTCTCTGTAAAAAATCAATAAAATATATTTAAAACAAAAGAGAGCTTAGGCCTTTCAGATAATATACTTCAAAAATTAAGATTATGAAGCAGCCAACCTAGGAGATTTGTAACATATTTAAACTTGCTTCTTAATGGGCCTGTGCATTCCCCCTTCTCTGCTGTTGTAAAATTCAGACACACAGAACTGGCTGTAAAAGTTCTATTCAAGGATTTCCTCTGCTCTCTCACTTTACTTTAGAATCTCACCTGATACGTCTATTTTTCCTATTTCCTTCATTGAACAGAAACCTCTTTGTAGTTCAGAAAACAGTCATAGCACTTTTAAAAGGGTAAAGAATAGCCAGCTAAAATTATAAATTACAGCCTTAGCTGGTTTGACTCAGTGGATAGAGCATTGTCCTGCTGACTGAAGGGTCCCAAGTTCAATTCTAGTCAAGGGCACATACCCAGAAGTGGGAGTGCAGGAGGCAGCCCAGTGATTCTCATCATTGATGTTTCTCTTTCTCTCGCTTCCTCTCTGAAATCAATAAAAAAAATTTTTTTTAAAAAAGGGAAAAGATTATAAATTACAGGTAGAATGTGACTAAACCAATTATTGCAAGGAATGTCTTTGGTTTTAATATTCTAACAATTGTTAAAACAGAAAATATAGTTTGGGGCTCTTTAGATGTAGAAGAACAATTACATAATGAACCACTATTACTTCTTGAGGAAACATTTTTTATTACAAATCAAAGGCACAAAAACGACATATGGCAGCATAATTAGTATTTTAGCAAAATTAGTAATTAGTATTTTAGCATAATTAGTATTTTAGCAAAATGTGCTCTTCAAAGTCAAAAGTTTATGTTGCTTTTTAAAAAAAATGGTAATGAAGTGGCTCTTAGCCTCAGTATCAATCCTTCTTCTGTAGCTTTAGAAATGCTTTAAAATATCAATATCCTCTGCAGAAATGTGATCTTTAAAAACTGCAAGAGGCATAGCTAACACCTTGGGGGTCAAACTTTAGGACAAATAAAAATGTTAGGGTAGGCATAGTATAGTTCAAATCCACTGATAGGTGTATTTAATATGTTCTACACAAACATTTCCTTTTAAAAGCTAAAAAAATATAAGTTTTTATTAATAAAATACTATAAGGCAGATATTCACACAGGGAGAAGTTGTAAAAAAATAATAAAAATATTCATGACCTCAGTCTAGTATGGAACTAAACCTGCCTTTTAGTCTCAATAATCAAGAGATATTTAAGACTAGTGGCCTGGTGTATAAAAGTCGTGCAGGGGAGCGGGAGTCCCTAGCCTGGCCTGCATCCTCTACAATCTGGGACCCCTTGAGGGATGTCCGACTGCCAGTTTAGGCCTGATTCCTGAGGCCTAACCACTCACCTGCCTACCTGCCTGATTGCCCCTAACCATTCCGCCTGCTTGCCTGCTTGTCTGCTAGCCCCCAACTGCCCTCCCTGCCAGCCTGATCACCCCCAACTACCCCCCTG